>JAVJIF010008251.1:0-187664 GCA_038442645.1 Agave tequilana
TCTTCCTTGTTATTTATGCATATACGTTTTTGTATTGCAAATAGGAGAAAAAGATTTTGATTTATGCTTGTTTTATCTCCATACTTGCATACATACTCATGTGCCTCATTGCCATCTATTATTTTGTGTTATGCATGAGTTAAGGGGGAGCTTCTTTGGAGCTTTACTTTAATCCATGCATATATAACTCCATGAGTTTGTCATCATCAAAAAGGGGAGATTGTTGGCCCAAAGGCCCATCACTCTAGTTTTGATGATGATCAACTCATGAAGTTATGTTTACTAATGATCTTGTGTTTAATTAGTGACAGATTCATTATCAAGATCTTAGTAGGTGCATAGCTAACAAAGGATAAAAGGTCAAGATTTGGAGCTAGCACGGTGTGATCCAAGGAGCTTTTGGATCAAGCTTGGACCAAGTCAAGAAGATGAGAAGCCTTCAAGTGAAGACTTCAAGAAGATGAAGACTTGTGTCTAGGTATAAGATTTTGTTTTTGTTTTAGTTAAAATGTAAAGGATAGATAGTTGGTGGATTGCTCAAGTATACCATGCACACACACTCTTGATTTAGTTTGTTTTCATAAAAGATTTTAACCAAAAACCAAAATAGTATTTCAAGTGATTTTGGTATTTCATTTACATATGTTTAACCCAAAACCATATTTAGAGCTTAATGACAAAAACATAGATATTTCATCTTGATTGTGTAGTGATCATATCCATACACACTATGTCTTAAAAGTATATCTTGTTTGTATTTGATGAAGATTTGAAAAACATGTTTTGGAAAAATATTGTTTTGGAAAAATAGTTTTTATCATGGGCCAAATATTTCCAAGTTAAAAAAATAGTCCAATCTTTTAGAACATGTCTTGATTTTGTGCAAGCATGTTGTATATCAAAGTATATTGGTAAAACTATTTTTGTAGATTTTTAAGTATTTTATGGGATTTTATATGAGCCAAAAAAGACAAACTTTTTGATCCCAGAAAACTGTTTTCAGGCTTCAGCTAGTCGACTTGCCTACCTTTATAGTCGACTAGTCCTGGAGTCGGCCGACCGGACCGGTCGACCGACGTGCACAAACGTGCACGCCTTTGTGTACTGGTGGACGGCCGACCGTGCCGGTCGACCGTTCCAGAGAGCAGTGCTCTCTGGAAAGTTCGGCCGACCGCACCGGTCGACCGTGGCTCCAACGGTCAGAAATCAGACCGTTGGCGGTCGACCGGGCCGGTCGACCGGCAGTTCTGACAGATCCCAACGGCTAGTTTTCTTGCAGCCTATAAATTGGGGGTCTTGTCATTTTTTTGATATAAGTTTTGGAGTCTCTTAGAGCCAGTTTTTCTCAGACTTTTAAAAGGTTTTCTCCACAAAATAGAGAGCAAAATTTCCTATCTAAAGGGAAGTTTTATCAAGAGTGTTAAAAGAAAGTCTTTGAGTTTTCCCTCCACCTTTCACATCCTTGTTTTTCTTACACCACACTTGAGCATCCATTGATTATACATCCTATAGGGTGTTGTAGTGAGAGTGCTTAGGTGATAAAGTGTTGTGATCACCAAAGATCTTTTCTTTGTTCTTTGAGGAGACGGGCAAGTGTGCTCGTGATTGTTTGGGTCCTAGTGAGGACTTGGTGTTTTCGGGTTCGGGTGCGAACTCTTTGTTTGAGGTGCGGCCTCGGCGAGCCAGTGGGCTTGCGGTGTGTACGGGACTAGAGAGTCCGAGGGCTTGTAGGTGTTGCGCACCGAGGAGAGATCCATTGGGATCTTGCATAGTGGAAATCCTTCGTGTGTCGAAGGCAGGGATGTAGAGCAAGTGTGCTCGAACCTCGAAATATACCCTTGTGTTGCGATTGCCATCTCTCTCTCTCTCTCTCTCTATCTCCTTTATATCTTGCATAGCTTATATTGTCTTTACATTTACATGCTTGATATATGTTGTGTGCATAATTGATATATATACTTGCGTGGGATTGTTGCTAACACTTGTATTCAACCAAGAGAGCCAACGTGGCACCTCAACCCATTCAAGGGGAATCTAGAGGAGTTTTTCCAGAGCCCTCACGGGGAATTCGGCAACACTCTTTGGTTATACGTAGTATTTAGTGTAAAAGATTTAATTAGGTCATAATTGCTTTTAGCTTCCGCATTATTTGCATCATTTGGCATTAAGTGACCATTAGATTAGCCATCACCTATTCACCCCCCCTAAGTGAACCTACACGTTGGACTTCAACCCTGAAGTCTCTCCAAAAGTGCCATGCCTGCTCATCACGATCTTCTTGTCTTCGGGGTCCCACAACCTGTAGCTGTTTCCCTTGACGCCCAAATAGACAAACTCTTTGCTCGCGGATTCACCTTGCCATTCTTGGCACTGAAGTAGGCTGGACTTCCAAACTCCCGCAGCACACCATGATCTTGAGCAGCTTTCCCAGACCAAATTCCCAATGGAGCTTTACCTCCAATCGCAGTCGATATGTTCATGAGATGGCTAGCATACTCAGTCGCCTCAGCCCAAAACGACCTGTCTAATCCTGCATTAGACAACAGCCTCCGAACCTCCTCCAGAAAGGAACGGACTACATCTTTAGCCAACCCTTCTGTACCTGTTGTGAAGTGAGTTGCAATACCTGTGTTCTGGCCAAATCGTAGGAACTGGTACATGTCCTTTCCAACATTACCAATATGAAGCTCCTTTATCTTCCTACATATCTGCCTCTCTATTTTTCCTCTCCACTTCACCAAACATCTAGGGCTTCACTCCTTTGTCTCATGGGATATATCCAAACCTGCCTAGATGAAACCATCAATAAATGAGACAAAGTACCTGTGACCTCTAAGCGATGCCGTCTTAGCAGGTCCCCAAATGCACACGTGAACACAATCAAGAAGACCTTCATTGCAGTGAGTACTGGTGCTGAATCTCACCTTCTTCTTGTCCAGAACACTGTGTTCACCTTCCGACTTGCAGGTAGCAGCACCTTCCGATTCCGTCTTAGCAGGAGCTCGCAAAGACTCTTCTTCTTCCTGTCCGACCCTTTCTGTCAGACCTCCGAGCCACCATCATCTGAGGAACTCGAAGTCTCCACCTGATCTGTAATCGTACTATCCTTCAAGTAGTAGAGGTTTCCTCGGCGGACACCCTTCATCATCACCATCGAGCCCTTGATCATCCTGAGATCGCCATCTCGAGCAGATATCACCATGCCCGATGCTTCCAAAGTTCCCACGAAAATTAGATTTCTCTTCAACTGAGGCACATACCTCACTCGCTTCAGCTCCCTTTCATCCCATCAAACATCCTAATTCGGATTGTACCTACACCTTCCACGCTACATGGGTGATCATCGCCCATAACGACCGAACACCCACCAGCTTCTCAAAGCTAGAAAACAAACCCCGATTAGGGCATGCATGGTATGTTGACCTGTATCCAAATCCACTCATCTTTCCATGAGTTACCGATGATGGGAGATCTGACTGAAAACGAGAAACCTAACGAGTCTGAATCTGATCCATCTGCCTGTGAACTGCTCCTCTGAGGATTTGTCACCTTTGATAGATTTGCTTCAGCCTTGACTCTTTCTTCTTCCCCTTGAACTTCGGACAGTCCACTTTCCAGTGCCCTATCTTTTTGCAGAAGGCACACTGATCCTTCCTCAGATCCCTATAGCCCGACCTGGACTTCGATCTTCCTCTAACCTCCTTGCCCTTCCTTGATGAACCTCTGCCTCTTACTTCCAGTGCTTCCGCCGATGAACTTGACTGAGAAGGATATCTCTCCTTTCTCCTCGTCTCATAACTTGTCAGTGCTGACGACACCTCATGGTAGTCCAAAGTCTGCCTACCATGATAAAGGTCATAGTGAATGTCTCATACTCCTCCGCTGGGAGTGAGTTCAGGAGGATGATCGCCTTGTCCTTCTCTTCTACAATGACATCCACGTTCACCAAGTCTGTAAGAAGCTTCGTGTATCGGTTGATGTGCTCATTTACTGTGCTCCCCTTCTTCATCCGAAACTGATACAGCTTACTCTTAAGCTGCAACCTGAACTCAAACACTATAGTCAGGTATTTCTTCTCAAGGGTTTCCCACAGATGCTTCGCCGACGTCTCATGTTGTACAAGATATTTGTCTTGCGACAAATATGAACGTATCAACCCACACGCCGACCTGTTCATCTTTGCCCACTCTTCATCAGTGGTCGTGCTCTTCTTATCCAATAGGAGAGTGTCCTCGTGATTTGATGCATTCAGTGCATCCATAACCTCACATCTCCACATCCCGAAGTTATTTGTACCATTGAACTTCACCACGTCGATCCTCGGATGAGGATGTATGGTCTTAACCGAAGCAATTTCTTCTGTCATTGAGATTTATTGATCCTCTATCTATGCGGAAGAACAATCAACTGGAAATAGATCTCTATTCAGATAAAAATTGGATTTTTACCTTTCCCTTGAAATCCTAGATCGAGTTTCTCTCCAGATCTACTCTACCACAGATTCCTCGAGCCCTCCTTGTGTCCTCCTAAGATCGACACACGATCCCATGAACACCACTACCTCTGATAGGAGATCGACACACGATCTCCACCGAATCGGATCTCGAGCCCTCTGAATCTTCAGAAAATCCCAAGCCAAACCTGGAAGCTCTGATACCACTTGTTGTGACCCACAGCGACAACAACCCCGATAGAGAAATCCCCTTAAATCTCCAAGCACAGAAAACAATTCCAAACAGTACAAAACAATCACCAGAAAGAGCACAGACGTAAACAAACAATCTAACGAGGTTCGGCCTCAATGTCTACGTCCTCGGGGCAATCCAGAAGAGAGATTAATTACCAGGAAGATGATTACAATTGCTAGCAGCCTCTTTGAATGCAAGAGAGCTCCAGCAAAACCCCAGCAATCAGATACAAACCCTAGAAAATAGCCAACCCCTTAAATACAAACAGATTTCCAAATCTGCACTCGCAGCCCGCATCCGTTGTCGGTCGACCGGGCGTTCGACCGACCCTTCCACCAGTCGACCGGTCGGTCGACTGGGTGCCCAACAGAGAGTTGGGTCACTTCAGTCGATCGACCGACCGGTCGACCGAGCTTCAACTTGTGCACCTTGTGCACGTCCGGTCGACCGGCCAACCTGTTCTGCTGCTGCTGCTATTTCTGCTGCTGTCTCCTTTTGCCTTTTCGTCGTCGACTTCATTGGCGATCACCTTGACGACCCCTCGGCAATCCATGTCAGCTTCCTCAGTAATATTCTCTCTTCCAACATAGACAACAATATTGATTTGCAATAGACATTATATCATCTAAAAGCATTATCCAAAGAATCACAAGCAACCCTTTTTTCATCCACAATATTTTTATATACATGTTCCTTATTCTCTCTTATCAACATAGTTTGTTCTGACCAGTGAATCCTACCTTGCTCCCAACTTACTCACTCCTGCTAAAAGTCTACGACAGTTTTTCTTTCAAAAAACAGTTTAAAGTAGATTAAAAGTTTGATGAGAATTAGTTTTCAGTGAGGTAGCAAGTACCAGATTCTGGTTTATTAGGTTGGATCCAATGTGAATGATAGGTATATTCTTGGTTTATGCCATGTCGCGCCTCTCTTCTCCTCCTCTCTTTTCATGTAATGCTATTTGAATTTAAGCTTTCTAACTCGAATCTAAATCGAGATTTCATGATTTGCAGTTCTATTACAACTTATAAGAGTTGGATTCGATGAGTCATCCTCTTGGATCTTATTTGAGTTAGAAACACATTTTCTATTTTACTTGCTCAGTTTGCACAATGGAAGAAGCTAAGTAAGTTATGTTTACTAGGGTTAAAGAGACTAATATATACATATTAATATAAAAATTAACCTTTTTTCTCATTTTTTTTTTAAAGAAATGATAAAGCTAACTTTGCTTCAGCATGGAGAGAAAACTCAAGTTCAGGGAAAATAAAAGGAAGGGAAAAGAACATCATAGCAAAGCATGAAAACAAGAGCATGAACTAAGCTCCAAGAGATGGGTGGAGAAAACATCTGAATCAAAGTGAGGGAAGGAAGATGGTCCAGCAATCAAAATCAGAATAGAAAAAAAAACAAAAAAAACCATCTGCAGAGAAAGTTTATAACTTCTGTGACTGTACTATAGCAAATCTTGTTCTTTGTTGAAAAGAAGAGAGTTAATGACTGCATCTCTTGAATTTGGCTACTCTCTATATAATAATGAGTATTGATAACTCCTTGGCTTCTCTGATGAGTTAGATAGCCAAGTCATGTGGTCTGCCTTTCAGTGTCATTGAAATATGATTTTTTTTTTTTTTTTTTTTTGGGTGATGAGATAATGATTTTATTACTAGGAGTATTGAAATGGAGTCATTACAACTCTCACTCGAAGTCTTCCATGACGTCATACATATGGGTTGTGTTGACACCAATAGGGAAGTCATCTGCTTTAGAATGCACATGGGCTGATGGGCCCCATAGAAAATAAGCAAACAAATATAGTGTCTTGAGATTAAACCGTCAGTTTATACATAGATTCTATTCACATGTCCTCTCATAGAGATTCGAATTGGTGACTATTATGAAGCAAATTCAGTGACTGACCAGTGGGCCACTGACAGGGACTTATATTTTATTGTTGTTAGCTTTAAAATTCAAGCAGTTGTGTTCCCTCTTCACAATAATGATGCACATAGATTAATAATATTTGTATTGTTATATTAATATATTAGTTAGGGGAGTAGCTGTTCTTATCTTTTTGAATGACAAGCTTCTCCCTGAATTGATATGAAATGAAGACTTTAATAAATCAAGCATCCTATAATGGCAAGATAAAGGATAGGGTCTATGTGTGACCAAATCAAAACCCCACAAAAGCCTGGCACAAGATTCTGCCAAAACAGAGGAATGGAATTGCTTTTTTTTAAAATCAGTTTTCTAAATACCTCTCCCCTGAGTTTGGTGTTGGTGGTCCCCACATGGATGGTATCTTGGTTTATGCTCTAAAAAATCCATCTTGATTCCAAGCTTCCTAGCTGTTGTGTCATGTTCATGTTCTTGGGAGTTTTATTTTCTAATCACATTTAGGATTTATCAAAGTCTTTCATTTTTACATTGTGGTTAAACATTTTCCACACAATTAGTTATTAGTCAAGTGGATTTACAGCTCAAAACAATAGATGATGGTAGTTATTTGGAAAACTCAAGAAAATTCATGATAGTATTGAAAATTTAATAAAAAAATAAAATAAAATAACTACTTTTTACCATAAAGGAGAAAATTCCTCTCTCACTATATATTAGTTTTAATAGAGTATGTAATTTTTTCAATTATATATCACATGTTTATTAATTCTCTCAAGTTTCTTTTAAAATCAAAAGAGTGTTATAAGTCAGTTCAATAACACATATATAGAATTAGAAAAAATAGACAAATAAATGGTGTGCACATGACCAGGCTGTAACATTGAATCACAAATACCTTATCCTAATTACACAATATTCATGTTATATGCAAAATAATGATAAGCATTACTCTTCTTGCTCTTCACAGCTAATTTAGGTGAAATTGGGAAGTGGACCGTAAAAACGAGGTGAGCCTGAAATTTTTTTTTCAAGATTCTCCACAATCTCTTCATGAGAAATTGTAGAAGTGATGAATTTGAAAAGGAAATTTAGCTCTATCCCTTCAATAATTTGAGAGGATTCGAGCTGACGCGGGATGCGGAAGCGAACGATGCAGATTAGATCCCGTTGTAGCGCCAATGAGTCCTAGAGGAAACCTGCAAGTAAAAACATACTCGAATCCACGAGCACAACACTCGAACCCACGAGTAAAGATAAGCAACTCGAATCAACGAGCAGTAGAGAAGATAAACTCAAACTTTATTAATCAAAATTGAATAATTGTTGAATACAAAATAAAAAATACAAGTGCCTTTTTATAAGCTTACAAAAGAGTCCTAATCTATCTAGAAAATTTAAATTCAAAATAAAGAAAGATAAAATCAATTGAAACTAAAGACAAAATCCTAAACTAATTCAAAATTCAGCTGATACGCGTCTGGCAGTCGGGGGCGAGGCCGGCTGACTTGGCGATTGACCGACTGAGTCAATCCGTGTTTTCTGTTTTTGGTCCGCCGATCAGGCGATCGACCGACATATGAGCATGCACTCTGTATTTCTTCTCTGTTGCTAGTCGGTCGATCGGGGGTTGACCGATATGTTCAGCTTCTTTTCTCGGTCGACCGAACGATCGACCGACTCTTCTCTTTGGGCTTGTGTTGAACTTTTTTTCTGTTTCTGCCTTCTTATATGGCAAACTTTGAATTTGCTACCGAGACACACAAAGTGATGATTCATTTTATTCTCAAAAATTTCTCTTTCTTCTCCCTTAATGTTGGTGGTGGTGTTCTCATAATTCATCATTTACAAAAGTTGCTCTACGACAAGGGAAAGCTGCTTGAAAATGGCGATAGGTGGGAGCCTTTATCGTTGATTTCATATGTTCTATCATCATCATGGGACTTGGGTTTAAATCCCCACTTTGTTTTGGTTTTATTCAGAATTCACAGTCCTAAATATGGCAACTCAGATTGCGTAACTTGTATTTCAAGCCTTCAATAAATCAAGCATCCTATAATGGCGAGACAAATGGCTTGTTTGTTTTGCTGCAAGTGGCTGCAAATCGTAAGTCATAAATGAAAATGAGAAAAATGAACTGTAATAGGGAAAATATATTGTGTTTTACAACGTTTGGTTGGTAACGTAAAAGTGTAAATGGGAAAATATATTGCGTTTTATGGTGTTTGGTTGGTAATGTGAAAATGTAAGTGGAAAAGTTGACCACAAAATTAACTGTAGCAGTGATTTAAATATTATAAATACTATAAAATTAAATCTACTTTAAAAATTAAATTGTATTAATAAATTTGATATAAAATATTAATAATTTTAATATTTATTTATAATAATAATATTAATAAATTATTAGTATAATTAGTAAAATATTACTAAAATATTAACTAAATAAATAATTATAAAATTTAAGAAAATCATAAAGAACATTAATAAAATTTAAGAATACTAATAAAACATAAATATTAAAAACCTTAAGAAAAATAATAAAATATAGTTATAATATTATAATAATATAAATACTTAAAATTATTATATATTATTTTTTATTATAATATTATTGTAATATTATAAAAAAATAAAATTAACAAAGTGAAATAAAATTTAATTTTATAATAAATTATTATTATAATATTATTTTTATGAATATTATTATAAAATAACATAATAAAATATTAATAATAATAAAGTATATTATAATATTAATAAAGTAATTTATATTAAAAATAAATAAATTAAATATATAGTGATTTTATATTAAAGAGCATAATATTGTTACATTAAAAAATATTAAATCTAAATAAAATATTAAAAATATTATATAAATATTAGTAAAATATTAAATTAAAGCAATATTTAAAATAATAGAAAACTAAAGATTAAAAATATAAACTAATTAAATAATTAAATAAGAACACTATAATAATATTAAAAAATATTAAATATTTAATAATATTAAATTATATATTGACTATCAAGGACTGCTTTGGACTACAAGTGAGATTTACATGACCACAAAATTAACTGTAGCAACTGCAAGTGAGAAATTATTGGAGTAAAAGTGAGATTTATATGACTATAAAATTAACTGTAGCAATTGCAAGCGAGAAAATCAGAGTTACATTTTGCAAATTATTTGCAGCGAAAAATAGAAAAGAGGTCTTATGACTTACGGCCATTTGCGGTGAAACAAGCATGCCCCGAAGGTAGGGTCTTTGTGGGACAGTATAAAAGCCCAGGCACGCGCACACACACAAAAAGAGCAAAAAAAAAAAAAAAAAAAAAAAGAGAGGAAAATCCTGGTACAAGAATCTTCAAAACAGAAGAAAACTAGAAGGAATGGAATTTGCTTTTCTAAATCAGTTTCCAAAGACCTCTTCTTCTCCCCGAGTTTGGTGTTGGTGCCCCCACATGGATGGTGTACTCTTGGTTTATGCTCTCTCACTCCATCTTGATCTAAATTAATGCTTTATAGTTTTCCAAGATTCCAAGTTTCTCACTGTTTATGTCATGTTCATGTTCTTGGATGTTCTATTTTCGAATCAAATTTATGATTTATCAGAGTCTTTCATTTGTCCATTGTGGTTAAACATTTTCCACACAATCCTAGTTATTAATCAAGTGGATTTCAATAGATGATGGTAGTTTTTGGACCCCACAAAAGTTCATGACAGTATTAAAAAATTTAGTCAAAAAAATGTTAAGTAACTACTTTTTATTATAAAGTAGTTTTCCTTTTTTGCATGATCTCAGGCTTTAACTCTGTTAAGTATATTTCATTACATGCTCTTTAATAAAAAAGAATAAGTCAATATTTCTCTCTTTGATTTTTTTGACAGGGGAAAGGCATATTAGGCTTTCCTATTAAAAGTGCAAAATTTTTTTGAAATCACCTTGAACGGATATAGGTTGAATAATAAAAACTTATCCACATGCGATGCTATAGTTTTAATAAAGATTGAGATCATACATTCGAGATCTTGCTGAATTGATGTCGTTAACAATCTTCTTCTGTAAATTGGGAAGCCGTCTAGAACACCTTGCGATCTTCTATCATAAGCGCTAGATCAGAGGAAGGGTGGGCTCCGAACTTTCGATCTTTTCTTCAACTCTCGCGATCTTATACCATATTCCCAAAGCGCTAGATCCTATGGAGGGTGGGCTCTGAACTTTCGATCTCTCTTTCAACTCTTTTCTGTTGCCTTTTAAAAACTAGTGTTTTCTCCTTTCGTTTCTTTTGTATGATGTGTGGAAAGGAGCTATAGGAGGTTTTGTATAGGCTATGATAGGGATCATTAAGAATCAAATAAGAATTAGACTTCTAATGAAATTAGGAAACCCTAATTCAACCTAGATTAGAATCCTTAATTTCATAAATTATAATCCAGTCTACTAAAGAAATGTAATTGTACTTCTATCCTTATCTCAAAATTACTTTCGAGATACTTATTATTATATGCATAAAATCTCCCACATTAAGATTTTCGACCTCTGTCGATTAAATTAAATTACAGACAATTTTATTTAATGAATTTTGTCCTTGATATCTATCACTTAACTTATTTGTCATATCGGATAATTAAATCCACCTACAGGGTTTGACATGTACAAAATGTTGGCCCAAAGACCATTTGTCCTTAGTTTTGATGATAACAAACCATATGTAGTTAGGTATTAACAAAAGTGTCTAATTAAGTTTCAGGAAAAATATTATGTTGCATTTCGGCTCCAACACAAGACTCGCACATTTGGAAACCAAGAAGATTTAAATCTCAGAGCCTAGCACACTAGAAGAGCTCAATGATCAAGCATATCAAGAAGACTATTTCATGATTTGTATCTTTACCGTTTTCCATTTTAGTTAGGATTTATAGATATTTGTCAAAACCAAGATGAAAGAAGTTGATAGCTTTTGGGATTGTCACACACACACACATTTCATAATCCTTTAGTGCTCCATACAAAATTTTGTTACCTGATTTCTTACCGAGTTTTAGAAAACCCAAGTTTTGGAAAATTAGGTTTTGGAAAAACCAGATTTTGTTTTTAGAAAAGATTTTTACCAAAATATAACTCTAAATTATTTGGTATTGATCTATGATCACACTCTACTTTCTCAAAGACCTAGAACTCTATTTTGTATCTACATATTAAAAGAAATTTATTGAAAAATTTTTGACTTCAAAATATATTTAAAATTCTATTTTTGGTCCTCAGCCGGTCGACCGCTGGCAGAGCTGAACTGCTCTGTTGGTCGACGTGCACCAAAGTGCACGAGTGCACTTCGGTCGACCGACGGGTCAACCGGAAGCAAGAGCAGTGCTCTCTGTTTATTCCAATCGACCGGGCCGATCGACCGATAGAGAGTTTTAACTCTCTGTTTGGGATCCACGGTAGACCGGCAGGTCGACCGCTTTCCCAACGGTCGGAAATCCGACCGTTGGCGATCGACCGCCCGGTCGACCGACAGCAGAGAAATCTACTGAGTTGGCTCCCAACGACTAGTTTCTGTTTTGTCTTTTATTAGGTCTTCTCCCAACGAATTATTGGATTTTCTAACCTCATTTTCATCCCCTATAAATAGGAGGAGTATGTAACAACTCAATAACAAGATTTACAAGCCTCATATCAAGTTTTTCAAAGTTTAGCCTCTTTGTAAAAAGAATTTCTTGAGCCAACTATTTCCGAAGCTTTAGTATTTTAGCTTTAGTAATTTATCGTAAACTTTAGTAATTTATCGTAAACTTCACATATCGATGTTAAAAACATCATTTATGGGTGGAGCAAGAAAATCCATGAGTGAAAACTAATATGTGTGTAAAGCAAATATCAAGATTAGCAAATGAGGATTTCACTCCTAGGTAGTTAAACTGAATATCAGGAGTGTAAGCTCTGATACCAATTTAAAGTACACCTAGAGGGGGTGAATAGGTGTAGTGCTAATCTAAAACAAATGATGCGAAATTTAAAACCTAATTGCTAATACACCAAGTGTAACCAAGATGCGTCTAAATTCTCGGTAAAGGGCTCTGGAATGTTCCTCGAGATTTCTCTAAACTAAGAGTTGAGATGCTTCAATAACTCTCTTAGTTGAACACAAGTATGAGCACACAAACAATATCAAGCATGTATATGATATGAGCAATAAAAGTAATGCAAGATATAAAAGAGAGAGTGAGAGAAAAAAGATCCAAGCACAAACACAAGGATATGTTTCGAGATTCGAGCCACTGCTCTACATCCCCGCCTTCACACAGAAGAATTTTCAGTATGTCCACACAGGACCTTCCACAAAGAGACCTCCACCGAGGAATTACAACTCAACACCGAGAGAACACAACTCCTCTCTCAAACACAATCACCTCTACATAAGAGGGAAGGTACAAAGTCAAAGCAAAAAAAAAGTTTACAGCTTGGTGATCTAATGATCACAAACAACACTTAGTGATCTTAAAGGATCACAAATAATTTTTCTCAGAAAAAGATCCTAAAGATAGATTTGAATTGAATAGCTCAAGTTTATGAGAAATCAAAGTGTTTGAGAAACAAACTTTAAAGAAAATACTTAGAAAAAAACTTCTTGATAGATATATAAAATGAAGAACAAAATAGAATTCCCAAAGACTTAATTTTCTTTGCTTTTCCAAAATTTTGAAACAAATAAAGATATGATTTTTTGGCACAAAAACTCTTTTGAAAACTTTGCTGAAAATACTAGAGAAGTAGAGAAATTTAGCTCTTGAAAATCTTAATAAAAACAGACCTCAAAACCCCTTTATATAGGGCCTTGGAAAAACTAGTCGTTGGGGTCAAAAAACTATCCAAAATAGGCTGTCGGTTGACCGTCCGGTCGACCGGCCAACGGTCAAATTTTCGACCGTTTGAGCTGTCGGTCGACCGGTTGGTCAACCAGCCTAAGGCACAGTGAGAAAATTGTCATAGTCGGTCGACCAATCGGTTGACCGAGGCCAGAACAAGAGAACACCCTCTCTAGTCGGTTAACCGGTCGGTCGACCATGCGGTCGACCGATCCAATAGCTTATGGGCTTGCGCACATCCTGTGCACATCGATCGATCGCTCGGTTGACCGTAGGCAGCCCAAAAACAGGGTTTATAGGTTAGGAAATGTTGGCTTTTAAATAACTATAAAATCCCATAAAACCACAGAAAATCCACAAAAATAAGTTCATATAAAAATTTGAAGTACAAATATGTGTGATCAAAAATCAACACATATTACAAACTATTTAAACTATTTTTGAGGCATAAAAATTAAGCTTTAAACTGAAAACCATATTTTTCATAAACTAAACTTTGAAATAAAAAATCGTTTTCTCCAAAACTTGTATAAATACAAAAATATAAAACCACATTTGACGCATAGTGTGTATGAACAGAATCCAATGCACATATAAATGATATATCTATGTTTTTGACATTAAATCCAAAAGAAGTTTTGATAAAAACAAAACTTAAAACACATGAACTAGATACATCAAAATAGGTTTTTCTAAACAATGAAGCATAAATGTATATGGATGAAATCCAACATACATATAAACCATGTAAACTTATTTTGATTTTATCTATTCATGAAACCAAAAGATATATTCTTGAAAATCCAAAATGGCTAAACAGAAATCAGTAAACTTTTGAACTTGTGTGTATGTGTGTACACTTGAGCATATCAAAATTAACTATCCTTACATAAGATCTAAACTCTAAATTAAACAAATCTAGATCAAAATTTTCTTGTCGATCTTCTTCTCCAAGACGATTCGATCCAAACTTGATCCAAATGAGCTTGACTCCGTCCGAGTACTAGATGCGATCTTGACGCGCGAGCTCTTAAATCAATACGTGTTAGCTCCAAAACTAACTTTGAATCCTTTGTTGAAGCTAAACACCTACTAAAATCTTGATCAATAACTGAAACTATATAAATAAAAGATCATTAGTAATTTAACTACATAAGTTAGTCATCATCAAAACTAAGGTGAAGGGCCTTTGGGCTAACACAATGTGCATGGATAGAAGCCAATACACCTATAAAATGATATAAACTTATTTTTAACAATATATTTCATAAAAAAAACTTTTTATAAAAATGAAACTTAAACTCATGAAATCAACTCATCAAAATAAGTTTCTTAAACACAATAATAGCACCAATATGTATGAATGAAATCCAATACACATGTAAACTAATATAAATTAGTTTTTGATGAAATCAATTTATGAAACCAAAAATGTATTTTAGTTAAATTCAAAACGGGTAAAATCAAAAACTAAAACTCTTGTTCTTAAAAACTAACATCAAATTTATGTGTGTAAGTTTATAAGCTTGAGCAATCAAAACTAATCTATTCTATATAAATCTTCTAAACACTTACAAACCCTAGACACTAGTCTTCTTGTAGATTTTCTTCTTCAAGTAGACTTAATCCAAACTTGATTCTGATAGAGCTAAACTCCCCTGAATACTTGATATGATCTTTATGCTTGAACTCTTGAATCACTATATAATATCTTCAAAATTGACTATGAATCTTTTGTTGAAGGTAAACACTAACTAAAATCTTGATCGATATCTGAAACTTAATAAACACAAGATCATAAGTAGTATAACTACATGAGTTAATCGTCATCAAAAGTAAAGTGATCGGTCTTTGGGCCAATATTGAAGTTTTCTTAAGCTCTTTCAGAGTCCCGAAGAGATTCATGTCATCGACATGTACTACAATGATCACAAATTCAGAATGCGATTTCTTAATAAACACGCTTGGGCATAGTTCATTATTCTCACATCTTGACTGATCAATATTCACTTAGACGGTTATATCACATACGTCTGGATTATTTTAAGCCATATATTGAATGCCTCAAATGATTCGAGAGAGTGTTCCGTAGTCTAGAACTATTTGAATTAGTTAGTTTAAGTCCTTCAGGAACTTTCATGTAAATTTTCGTATCAAGATCCCCATAAAGATTCACTATTATCACATCCATAAGCTGCATATTAAATTTTTCGGAAACTACCAAACTAATGAGGTAGTGTAACATTATAACATTCATTACGGGAGAGTACGTCTCTTCATAATCAATCCCAGGGCATTGAGAGAAGCCTTATGCCATGAGAAGTGCCTTATATCACACTATTTCATTCTTCTCATTATGCTTCTTTATGAACAAACACTTGTGTCTGGCAGGTTTTATATTGGGTGCTGGAGGAACTGCAGATCCAAACACTTTCTATTCTTTAAGTAATCTTACTCGACCTGGACTGCTTCTTTCTTTTTTGACCAATCTATTCTATGGTATCATTCATAGAATGAGGTTCGATGTTATCACTTTTCATAATTTCGGTAGCTACGCGAATGCAAATACATCATCGATGATAATTTCATTTTGATTCCAAATCTCATCAAAGCGTACATAATGGATCGGAATCTCCTAGTTCTCGGGAATAGAAATTTGTGCCACTTCTGCATCGACACTCGTCTAGGATGCTTCCAAATCTAGAAAAATTTATGAGATGGATCTGTTGAGATTGTGATCTCAGATGAATTCGTTTATACCAAATTTCTCCTCTAATAGGGATGTGAATTCTTCAAACTTAATGGTATATCTCGCTTAGGAGCAAGACATATGAATAGTTATCCGCTGGTGTATACCATCCATCAGGGACGGTATACCCTATGGGAACGTTTCACCCTTCAAGGATGACTTTGCGCCTTTCAACACAGGATTCAATAACAACAAGGCCTCTGGCGAGATGGGCGGTTGCCGAGGGCGCGAGTGATGGTGAGGAGATAGGGGTGGGGAAGAGGTTGAGGAGGAATTTGGAGGATCTTCTGCCGCCATGGCCTCATCCACCTTCCTCTCTTCGTCCATTAGATTCAGCCTCTCCGTGCTCATGCTCGCCAGCTCCGTTGGATAAGGAGGAGGAGGAGAGTTCGTCGCCGCCTGCGTTCATTGCTTTTGGTCTGTGTTGTTTGTGGGAGTAGTAGTAGGATTTATATTGAGGGATCAACTAATTGGGAAAGGAGAAAAATATTTTTTGTAGAGTAGTAGAGGACAAATGGGAGGAAGGAGACTTTGTAGCTCAAGCTTCTTCTCTTGGGGAGTGAATTTATTTTTTGTTTTGTTTTTCTCTTTGTTTATTGTTTATTTTTTTCCTCTCAGGGGTGGATTAAGAAGTGCTGGAGAGAAACATCGGCGGCGGAGGAGAGGGTGGTAGCCTCGGAGGAGGAGTGGCTCCTGGAGGGAGGAGAGGTCGCAGGGGCAAGGGTGACGACGAGAAAGAGGGAGTGAGATAGTGTACGCGAGAGAGAGAGAGAGAGAGAGAGAGAGAGAGAGAGAGAGAGAGAGAGAGATTTGATTGGAGGAATAATACATTTGTTAGGGGTAAAATATATTTTCACCAGTCTACCGATTAAAAATAGACAGCAGCTAACATAGATTTTTTTTTTGCCCAAACCTTAAGATTTTGGGGTCAATATGAAAATATGAAGATTTCGAAGGTGAATATAAAATTTAGAAAGATTTCGGGTATCGATATGGAAAAACCCTTTCTATTTAGGCAACAATATTGAATTTGCAATAAACATTATCATCTAAAAGCATTATCCAAAGAATCACAAGCAACCCATTTTTCATCCACAATATATTTATATACATGTTTCCTTATTCTCTCTTATCAACATAGTTTGTTCTGACCAGTGAATCCTGCCTTGCTCCCAACTTACTCACTCGTGTTAAAAGTCTACGACTGTTTTTCTTTCAAAAAACAGTTAAAAGCAGATTAAAAGTTTGATGAGATTTAGTTTTCAGTGAGGTAACAAGCACCAGATTCTGGTTTATTAGGTTGGATCCAATGTGAATGATAGGTATATTCATGGTTTATGCCATGTCACGCCTCTTCTCCTCCTCCTCTCTTTTCATGAAATGCTATTTGAATTTAAGCTTTCAAACTCGAATCTAAATCGAGATTTCATGATTTGCAGTTCTATTATAACTTATAACAGTTGGACTCGATGAGTCATCCTCTTGGATCTAATTTGAGTTAGAAACACATTTTCTTATTTTACTTGCTCAGTTTGCACAATGGAAGAAGCTAAGTAAGTAATGTTTACTAGGGTTAAAGAGACTAACATATACATATTAATATAAAAATCAACTTTTTTTCTCATTTTTTTTAAAGAAATGATAAAGCTAACTTTGCTTCATCATGGAGAAGTCAATGAAATGGAGAAAACTCAAGTTCAGGGAAAATAAAAGGAATGGGAAAAGAACAGCATAGCAAAGCATGAAAACAAGAGCATGAACTAAGCTCCAAAAGAGATAGCCAAGTCATGTGGTCTGCCTTTCGTTTGTCAATGAAATGTGATTTTTTTTTTTTTTTGGATGATGAGATAATGATTTTATTACTAGGAGTATTGAAATGGAGTCGTTACAACTCTCCCACTCGAGAAGCCTTCCATTGACATCATACATATGGTGTTGTGTTGACACCCAATAGGAATAGTCCAGTCATCTGCTTTTGAATGCACATGGGCCCCACTAGAAATAAATAAATAAATAAAGCGCCGAGATTAAACTATGAGAGTAGTTTATTATTAATTTTTTCAAGAAGCTCGCGGTTAAACGTCAGTTTATATACAGAGTCTATTCACATGTCCACTCGTAAAAACTCAAACTGGTGATCACTAGGGAGCAAATTCAGTGACCTGACCAACGGGCCACTGACGGGAGTTATAATTTTTGTTGTTGTTCGCTTCAAAATTCAAGCAGTTGTGTTCCCCTTTCACAATAATGCTGCACATAGGTTTAAGGTAATAATATTTATATTTGTTATATTAATATATTAGTTAGGGGAGTAAATGTTCTTATCATCTTTGAATAACAAGCTTCTATCTGAATTGATATGAAGACTTTAATAAATTAAGCATCCAATAAAGGCAAGATAAAGATAGGGTCTTTGTGTGACCATATCAAGGCCCCCCAAAAGCCTGAGACAAGATTCTGCAAAAACAGAGGAATGGAATTTGCTTTCTTAAATCAGTTTTCTAAATTCTTCTTCCTGAGTTTGGTGTTGGTGGTCCCCACATGGATGGTATATTCTTGGTTTATGCTCTAAAAATCCATCTTGATTCCAAGCTTCAAACTGTTTGTGTCATGTTCATGTTCTTGGAAGTTTTATTTTCTAATCACATTTATGATTTGTCAAAGTCTTTCATTCTACATTGTGGCTAAACATTTTACACACAGACTAGTTATTAATCAAGTGGATTTTACCGCTCAAGATAATAGATGATGGTAGTTATTTGGAAAACTTAAGAAATAGTATTGGAAACTTTAGCCCCAAAAAAGTCCAATAATTAGTTTTCCTTCTTTGTACGAGCTTCAACTCTATTAAGCATATTTCATTACATGCACTTTAATGAAAAAGAATAGGTAAATATTCTCCATCTTTGAATTTATTTTTTCTTTTGATAGGGGAAGCCCATGTTGGGCTTTCCTATGTCTCTCTACCTTTGATTCAGAAAGGGGGAAAAAAAACAAACGAGATGTCTGATCTAGTGCATTGAGCCAACTACAATAAAGCGCCAATTGAACTCTGATATGGAACTTCGGGCCCCATTACCTTTCCTCATCCTTCTTCGGACGGAATGGGTCTCGTAAAGCATACAAAACACAAATGACCATGCATGTGCTTGAAGGCTTCGCTTTATCCTCATTAAAGCATTACAACACTTTATGGGTGTAATTAGATGGGTGGACCAAAATATCATCTTCACAATGCTCGAGCTCTAGACCGAGACAAAATCGGGTTTTTCCATGATCCTTCATCTCAAATTCCGACTTTAGGTGTGATGGATGAAAGTTCACCTAGAGGGGGGTGGATAGATGAAGTCTAATCAAATGCGGAATTATAAAAATTATGACTAATAAAACTAACACACAAATAAATTCCAAAGTTTGAAGCCAATTTTTTGTTGAAAGACTCTAGAACTTCTCCTCAGGATTCCTCTTTTATAAGGGTTGAGGTGCTTCAATAGCTCTCTTAGATCAATACAAGTATGAGCACAATATCAAGCATGTATGAATAAGCAATAATAGCAGTGTAAGATATAAACAATAGTAGGGTTGAGTTGAGAGATAGCAAACACAAACACAAAGATATGTTTCGATGTTTGAGCCACTTGCTCTTCGTCTCCGCCTTCAACGCGTGAAGGATTTCCACTATCTCCATAAAGAATGCACACTCTAATCCTCCACATAAGAGAAGGCACAAAGCCAATACTCCTCTATACAAGATGTTCGTACACATATTTTGTATTTTTTTATTACACTTCTACAGATATCGTGTAATAAATCTGCTGATTTTCTTGTCTTAAATGTCTATTTTGTAGAAAATAATCATGAAGAGAAAGAGGATTAAACCAAATAAATACCAGTTAAAATCAGATTTAACTGGATCTATTTGGTTAGCTGAGGATGATTTCAGATCTAGCGAGAACAAATCAAGGATTGGAGCAAATATTCAGCTGAAGATTAGAGCAAATCAGAAAGATAACACCAAATGAAAACCGATAAAAATTTGAATTTCTATAAATTCATTTTGGTTAGCTAAAAATCAACCGAGGATAACGTCAAACACAGAGTCTAAATTTAAAATCCAAATAGATAAATGGATAGAGAGATGATCAACGAATGAGATGAAGCAATTTTGACTCCAATTTTTGAATGGATACATTTTAGTATTTGAATCATAAAGTTCGCTATCGAAACTCAAATCTGATGATTCAAGATGATCCAGAAAGAGACTTAAAGGGCTACAACTCTTAAGTTGATCACTATTTCTAATTCTATTATTTAATAAATTATATTCAGCAATCAACACGCCAACAAGCTGCAGATCAGAACTGAATATCTACATCAAACAAGTTTGAAGATAAAGGGAGGATTCAAATTCAGAAATAGTCAACTTCTCCTATCTTCGTACACCTCTAATCTCTACATTTCTCCTATAAATACCTACAATCTCAAAGGTAAAAAGGAACGACCAAGCAGAGAGTAGAACTTAGGTTATTTTATAGTTTGTAACTTAGGTTTTTTTAATTTTCTTTTGTTGGCCCAAAGGCCCATCACTCTAGTTTTGATGATGATTAACTCATGTAGTTCTAGTTTACTAATGATCTTGGACTTAATTAGTTCAGATATTTGATCAATATCTTAGTAGGTATTTAACTTCAACAAAAGAGTTTTGAAGCTAACACGTATTGGTTCAAGAGCTCACGTGTCAAGATCGCATCTAGCACTCGGTTGGAGTCAAGCTCGTTGGATCGCGTTTGGATCGAGTCAGCTTGGAGACAAGAAGACTTCGGTTTGTTTTTAGTTTATGTTTAGATCTTGTGTAAAATTAGATAGTGTTGATATGCTCAAGTTCACACATACATAAAAATTTTAATATGTTTGGTTTTCGTTTTAATCGGTTTTGGATTTAATTGGTATTAAATAAACTGATTTTTAAGTCCCAAAATTATCCTAGCCAGACACTGGCGGTCGACCGGACTGGTCGGTCGACCACACCAGGCATCGGTCGATCAGACCGGTCGGTCGACCGGACCAGGCATCCGTCGACCGGATCAGTCGACCGATGTGCACGAGACGTGCACAAAGGCCAGCCAACTCGGCCAGTCGACCGCGCGGTTGACCGACTGAAAGCACCAAACTCTTGGGTGCTGGCCAGTCGACCGATGGCTTGGTCCGGTCAACCGGGCGGCCGATCGGAGGCTCAACGGTCAGAAAAGTGACCGTTGGCTAGTTGACCAAGCGGTCGACCGGAAGGGCAAATCTGGCTTTTTCAGATTGCGAACGACTAGTTTTTGAAATAGGTTATAAATACCCATCTCTTGGGCTGTTTTCATTAAGATTTTCAAAAGTAAATTTTCTCATCTTTAGAAGTGTTTTAGCAACAAGTTTTCAAGAGTTTTTAGACTAAAAGATTTATCTTTATTTGTCTTAAATGGTTTGAAAATTCAAAAAAAAAAGAGAGTCTTTGGGAATTGGTTTTGATCTTCATTTATATTTCTATCTAGAGTTTTTCCCAAGAGTTTTTCTTTGTGATTTATTTTTCAAACACCTTAATTTTTCACACTTGAGCCATCATATCTATCATATCTATAGGATCTTGTTTTTGGTGAGAAAATTGGTTTGTGGCCTATTGTGATCACCAAGGTTGTTTGTGGTTTTTGAGATCACCAAGTTATATTCTTTCTTTGCTTTTGGCTTTGTGCCAATCCTTCTAAGTATAGAGGAGGTTGTGATTAGGTTTGTAGGAATCCCTCTTGTGTAGAGGTGATCGTGGAGGAGCTCTGGGTTTGTTGGTATCCCTCTAAGTGTAGAGGTGATTGAGGTGTTGTTTGGCTTTGCACTTATCCCTCTAAGTGTGAAGTTGATTGTTGTTTGGCTTAGTGCCTTATCCCTCTAGTGTGCTTGCCTGTTGTGTAGAGGTTGTTTTGTTAGAGAAAGGAGTTGTGTACTCCTAGTTATATTTGCCAAATCCTCAGTGGAGGTTTCCTGTGTGGGAAGTTCTGTGTGGACGTATAGTGAAAATCTTTCTGTGTGAAGGAGGGGATGTAGAGCAGTGGCTCGAACCTCAAAACATATCTTAGTGTTTGTGATTGATCCACTATCTCTAAACTCTCTCTTGTATCTTGTATTGCATCATATTGATCATATCATATATATGCTTGGTATTGTTTGTGTGCCTCACTAGTGTTGAACCAAGAGAGCTTCATATATCACCTCAACTCTTATTTAGAAGAATTTAGAGGAGATAGTCCAGAGCTTGTTACCAGAAATTCGGCAACACTCTTTGGTTACACTTAGTGTGTTGCAATAGTTTTAATTCCGCATCATATGTCATTAGATTAGCCATACACCTATTCACCCCCCTCTAGGTGTATTTTCAATTGGTATCAGAGCTTACGCTCCTGATATTAGGTTTAACCACCTAGGAGTGAGATCTTGGTTAGCTAATCTAGTATTTGTATTTGCACACATAGAGTTTACACACTCATGGATCACCTTGCCCCTCCCGTGTTTGATGTTTCTAACATCGATATATGGAAGCTCAGGATGACTATCTACTTAAAAATCCTAGATTTGCATGTTTACCTTGTGACTACCAAGAAATCTTATCTTGATAATAACAAGCATATAGAAGCCAATGCACAAGCCTGATTAGTCTCTAATATTGCATAATTTTTATTACATCTGCATATTTATTTTGTATAAAATTCTGCTAATAAAGCTTTCCTTATTTGATCCTAGGTCCATGGTGTACAATGAAGAAGAAGACCCTAAATAACCATTTAATGGGTAATTAAAGGCCTAATAAGTAGCCATTGACCTTAGGAAGGAGCTTTTTCAGCCCAGGGCATCAAATCAACAAACCAGAAGATCCAGCACATAGGGGATAAACGTGACTAGATGTAGTAGGCAGCGTTGCGCGTACCACCTTGGTACTGCCACGAAAAACGCGATTCTGGCCGCGTTTCCGTAGAAATACGGGCGCGGCCGCACCCGTGCTTTGGGCCAGGGGTTGTCCCCTTGGCCCCCTTTTCCTGGTGCCTATAAAAACCCCCTGAGTTTCTGAAGATGGAGATATCCAGAGTTTAGGAGTTGTTATTATCTTGCTTTTAGGAATTGTAGTTTGTTATTTCCTTCTTCTTCTAGTTTTACTTTAGCCATTAGAGAGAGAGAGAGAGAGAGAGAGAGTATAAAAGTTGTATTTGAAGGTGGCAATCTAATACAAGTAATACTTTTCCTTCTTCTTTCTATTTACTTTGTGTTTTCAATTTCTTTTTTACTTTCGTGTTTTAGTATAATACTTTCTCTCTTGACCTCTTCTCTTTTGTTATTTCTTTTCTTAATCATGTCTAACTAACTTTTTTCAATACATGGCTAACTAACTACTAACCCACAAATCTCTAACAACTTGATTGATAACCCGAATGAGTCAATAGTGTCAAACAAGTCATGTGCAAATGAGAGTTATGACATCTTAAGCCGAGGGTTCTAACTCTAACTTACCTACAAGTATTAGCTTATCTCTTATATTTCATGCTTAACGGGTTTTTGATGATCTATAGATTGTAAACTTCGCTTGTCTTTATAAGTAGAGATATTCCTATTAATTTTACTGATACCATTAGTGCACTTGTGTCTTCCCGTATTCTCGCCTTCAATTGGATCTTGATAAGGAAATTTTCATGTTTTTGCCGTGTAAAGCTAAAGTTGAAGGAAGAACTTTCACTCGATTTCCACGTGAATAGTTCCTATGCATAAGGGTTATGTTTGCCTATAATCCATCGTGAGGCTACATCTTCAAGAAGTTAGAGATTAGTAGGAGCACTTAGTAAAAAGTTAGCCATGTGCTTTTACCATTTAGAAAAATCACTTTACAAACCACCAAACCATTCTAAACAATTCTTGAAACCAACTTGTTTTCACTTTCAAATTCTTTATTTGAAACAAAGAACTTTCTTTTTTCTTGAACAAAGAAACCGCATAAAGCTTTCATCGCTCTCCCTCCTTGTGGATACGACTCGTATAGCCACTTTGTTAGTACGGAAGGATCACAAAAGCAGTAACGTCGACTCACATTCCTTTGCTTATTTTTGTGCTTGCTTTTTGCCGATCAAATTTTGGCGCCGTTGCCAGGGAGGGAACGGCTATATTGTTCAATACTAAAGATTTTTCTTTATTCTTGTGTGTAGGAGAAGTACCAAGGAGCTCATTATCACAGGAAGCGAAAGTGATGGCCAAAGACGTTGCACGAGGATTCATTTGCCCTCGAAAAATTTGTGTAAAAGCGAGTTTCTCCGATTGAAGTACTAACAAGCTCTTCTGCAGGGTTGCCGAAAATCACTCAAATTGCTTTCTCAAATTTTTTTAGTTCCCTTGAATGCTTCACCTTACATGTGTAATAAACTCAACAGAAATCCGTTTGTTGCTTAATTGAAATTTAGATTAGACTCTTGCATTTAGGGCACGTGTCTGTTGGAACCTATTTCGATGAAGACGTTTGTGAAGATCAATTCATTTGGAGCTCTTACACATGACGAATCAAGAGTCCGACATGATCAAGATGTGCCAAGAAGAGTTGATAGAGTGTGGGTTGTATATGTGGAATAGAGTGTAAAAGCCTTGATACAAACCAACACTTCTTTGGTCCATTAGTCGACTTATACATAAGTCAAGTCGACTAATCCTTGATGTAGTCGACTAACCAGAAACCTAAGTCGACAAATCCTGTGTCCAGAAATTGACCCAACTCTCTCTTTGATCAATAAGTCGACCGACAGTAAACCAAGTCGACTAATTCATTTTTCTAGTCGACTTATAGAAATCCCCTAGTCGACTAATCTCTGGTCAAGTCGACTAATTGTTAGTTGCAGTCGACTTGAATCAGTTATTCTGAAACTGTCATTCCAACGTTTCATGACATAGTCGACTAATAGCCAAACATAGTCAACTAATAGAAGGAATTTTGCCTAGGTTAGTCGACTAACTCTATGGGCAAGTCGACTAATAGGCAGTTCTGACTGTTGGACAGTTTTCATTATCTGGTCTTTTGTGCAACTGTTTTCAACGTTCCTTTGATTCAAATTGCACCTATTAACTCCCTAACTAACCCTAGTATTCAGCTATAAATAGGGAAGTTATTGCAAAGGCCAAAGTTAAGAAATTACCAAGAGTTTTTAAATTACCAAGAGTTTTTCTCAGTTTTCCAAAAAACCAAAATCTGCAAATCTGAAAAACTGTTTCCTAACTTCAGTCTTCACCAAAAGCCAATTCCTATTGTGAAGTCCTCTGAAGTTTGTCTCCTATACTAGACCTTGTCCACATACACATCTGTACCAAGGCTTATAGGATAAAAGAGTTGTAATTCTCAAAGTGTTCAATGTACACGGGAGGCTTCTTGGTTGAAGAGGCAAGTTGTACAAGGTGACCATTGTACATGGGAGGCTTCTTGGTTGTAGAGGCAGTTGTACAAAGGTAAAAGGTGTTCTCTTGGTGGAAGAGAAGGTGTTCTCTTGGTGGAAGAGAAGGTGTACACATTTGGCGAAGGGGATTCGACAAGTGGTGTACATGTTGTATTGATTTTGGGTGGCAAGATCAAGGTTAAAGGAAAATCTCAAGCGGGTGGCTTGGGGACTGGATGTAGGTTACAAGGACCGAACCAGGATAAATCTCTTTGTTTGCGTTTGTTAATTTCTGAGATTTGTTTTCCTTTACATGCAAGTTATTTATTTTGTTTATTTACTTAACGCTAATCCTTCTAGTTGTAGATTTGTGTTGACTTGAGTTATTTCAGATCTATAGTTGCCTACAAGAGATAATTCCGCAATTAGTCCTTATCTCAACGATCCAACATTTGGTATCAGAGCAGGGGAGAGCCAAGTTCATCAACAGGCAACAACCATACCAATTCCTACATTGGGTATCAGAGCGAGGGTCATCAACCGGCATCTACATTCCTACTTCATCAACCGGAGTACACGCTCTGATCCTACATTTGATATCAGGGCGGATACAAGTCAACAACAAAGATGGCAACGGAGTTCTCATCATCCCAGTTCAAAGAAGGACATTCTACACAACGTCCACCGCTATTTGACGGAACCAACTACAACTATTGGAAGTGTAGAATGAAGATATACTTGCAGTCACTCAACTACGACCTTTGGAACATCGTAGAAGCATCATACACCAAGCCTACAACCAACTACAACGCTTGGAGTGAATATCAAAAGAAGAACGCGAACCTTGACGCAAAAGCAATGAATGCCTTGTTCTGTGCCCTTACCAAAGAAGAGTTCAACCGTGTTTCAACAGCAACTTCTGCACATCAAATATGGCATACTCTTCAGGTAACACACGAAGGCACTAATAAAGTTAAGGAATCTAAAATATCTGTTCTTGTCCACAGGTTTGAGTTATTCAAAATGGAGGAGAATGAAACCATATCCGAAATGGTTACAAGATTCACCGACATCACCAATACTCTTGCATCCCTTGGAAAGGACTACACCCAAGTCGAAAGAGTTCGAAAGATCCTTCGTGCACTCACACCAGAATGGGAGAAGAAGACAACCGCCATTGAAGAGGCGAATGATCTCTCAACTATGACATTAGAAAACCTAATCGGTAATCTAATGGCATATGAAGTGCAGTTAGAAGAAAGGAAAAAGGACGAACGACAACACCGTTCAAAGAAGAAAGAACTCGCCTTCCATGCATCTTCCGACACGGACAATGATGAGGAGATGGCAATGCTCTCAAAGAAATTCAAGAAATTTCTAAAGCAAGGTAAATTCAAGTGTTTTAATTGTGAAAAAGCAGGACATATGAAGATGGATTGCCCTTTGCTCAAGAAGAAAGATAAGTACAAGAGTAAGAAGTTCAGAAAGAAGAAGAACTACGAAGCATCTTCAGAATATAATGATTCCTCATCTTCTGATGAAGAAGAATCCACTGAACATGTTAACTTATGTTACATGGCCATAGAAGATGAAGAGGTATCGTTTTCTGAACTCTCTGATGCATTTAATGAGTTATTTATGAATCTGAAAAATGAAAAACTGAAAAACAGATTTTTGTTAAAAGAAAATGAGAAACTTTTACAGGAAAATTCTGTTTATGCATTACAATGTTCTTCTATAAATTCTAGACAAGATGAAACTGAAAATGTCATATCATTCTTGAAAACTGAAAATGAGAAGTTTATAAAAGAAAACATTTTTCTGAAAATGGAAACTAAGTCTTTGAATGATAGAATTTCTATATTAGATAAAGACATGTTAGTTTTCAAAAATAAATATGAAGATCTTTTGCAAAATGTGACTAAGTTCAATAAAGGAAAAGAAAAATTAAATGATCTATTATCTTTTCAGAATTTGTCACATGATAATCATGGTATTGGTTTTATTGCAAAATCTTCATGTTATAATCATCCATATAGTTATTTTGTAAAAAGTAAGACTAAGAAAAGTAAGTTTATATGGATTCTAAAGAACTTAAATGTTTATGATAAAAATACATATATTGCTTCATATATGCATGATATATGTGATTCTTGCAATTATGTATATACTAACAGGTGGAAACCAAATTCTAAATGGATTTGGAGTCCTAAAGATTAGATATGATCTTTTATATTTGGTACCAACTAACGTTTATCTTGCAGGTACCATATAAAAAATTTGATAAAGATCAACTATGTATATATGTACTAATATATTTGTTGCAGGGGGAGAACAAAATATTTCTCTATCTGTTATAACCCATTTCTGTAGGGGGAGGAAAAGATAACATATTTTCTGCAGGGGGAGGACTTGTGCACACAAAGCGTCGTCATCAAAAAGGGGGAGAATGTTAGAACCTATTTCGATGAAGACGTTTGTGAAGATCAATTCATTTGGAGCTCTTACACATGACGAATCAAGAGTCCGACATGATCAAGATGTGCCAAGAAGAGTTGATAGAGTGTGGGTTGTATATGTGGAATAGAGTGTAAAAGCCTTGATACAAACCAACACTTCTTTGGTCCATTAGTCGACTTATACATAAGTCAAGTCGACTAATCCTTGATGTAGTCGACTAACCAGAAACCTAAGTCGACTAATCCTGTGTCTAGAAATTGACCCAACTCTCTGTTTGATCAATTAGCCGACCGACAGTAAACCAAGTCGACTAATTCATTTTTCTAGTCGACTTATAGAAATCCCCTAGTCGACTAATCCCTGGTCAAGTCAACTAATTGTTAGTTGCAGTCGATTTGAATCAGTTATTCTGAAACTATCATTCCAACGTTTCATGACATAGTCGACTAATAGCCAAACATAGTCGACTAATAGAAGAAATTTTGCCTAGGTTAGTCGACTAACTCTATGGGCAAGTCGACTAATAGGCAGTTCTGACTGTTGGACAGTTTTCATTATCTGGTCTTTTGTGCAACTGTTTTCAACGTTCCTTTGATTCAAATTGTACCTATTAACTCTCTAACTAACCCTAGTCTTCAGCTATAAATAGGGAAGTTATTGCAAAGGCCAAAGTTAAGAAATTACCAAGAGTTTTTCTCAGTTTTCCAAAAAACCAAAATCTGCAAATCTGAAAAACTGTTTTCCTAACTTCAGTCTTCACCAAAAGCCAATTCCTATTGTGAAGTCCTCTGAAGTTTGTCTCCTATACTAGACCTTGTCCACATACACATATGTGCCAAGGCTTATAGGATAAAAGAGTTGTAATTCTCAAAGTGTTCATTGTACACAGGAGGCTTCTTGGTTGAAGAGGCAAGTTGTACAAGGTGACCATTGTACACGGGAGGCTTCTTGGTTGTAGAGGCAGTTGTACAAAGGTAAAAGGTGATCTCTTGGTGGAAGAGAAGGTGTTCTCTTGGTGGAAGAAAAGGTGTACACATTTGGCGAAGGGGATTCGACAAGTGGTGTACATGTTGTATTGATTTTGGGTGGCAAGATCAAGGTTAAAGGAAAATCTCAAGCGGGTGGCTTGGGGACTGGATGTAGGTCACAAGGACCGAACCAGGATAAATCTCTTTGTTTGCGTTTGTCAATTTCTGAGATTTGTTTTCGTTTACATGCAAGTTATTTATTTTGTTTATTTACTTAACGCTAATCCTTCTAGTTGTAGATTTGTGTTGACTTGAGTTATTTCAGATCTATAGTTGCCTACAAGAGATAATTCCGCAATTAGTCCTTATCTCAACGATCCAACAGTGTCTATTTCAATTCATTTCATTTCTGTTGAAAGTGTTGGAGAAAAGGTACGTATGCATTCATATAGAATAGGACCAACATTTTGGAGTAATTATCGCTTTGAGTGTTACCTTGTTGTGAATAAACTGTACACTTGCACAATTGACATTAAGGGCAAAATCTCAAATAAACAAGATAAGGTGGGGATTTCATCACCCTTCCTTAGCCCAAAAACCATCTCCAAATGCACTCACACAACCCAAGACTTAACTAAAAATTTATAGACGGTGGCCCTAGGGACATCTCGGACTAATTAAGAGATTAATCGAGGGTGAAAATTGTAGGAACTATACTCCTGCAAAATCAGTGTCTAAGTGGATTGAGAGGCAAAGACTCAAAAGCTTCGTGGTTTGGCATAATTAAGGCCCATGGCTCACGCCTAGATACCTCTCACCGAGTTTTGCCCTTTCCTGGCCGATTAGCTTGTAGTCGAGTTCCTGCAACAAGCTCCCCTGGAGAATCGACCAGTTAGGAGTCGTCTAGATCCAGGTACCTTAAACTAAGGCTTTGTGGTTGTTTTTCTTTCTTTTGTTTATTTTTTTATTCTTTTTGATTGTTTGTTGTCTTTATGTTGTTTGTGGTGTGCTGCATGCACGAGTGGATTAGAGATCCTATAACTTCCAGATTAACCAGAAAACACTTCTCTGCCCTTGCATCCGAACTGGTGATGGCGTCACTTCAGGACAGGTTTTACCCGATCATAACCTCTTTGCCATCTTGTATAAAACTGCCTGAGGTGAACGGTAATAACTTCGAGTTAAAGCCCCAATTCATCAACATTCTTCTCAAATTTCATGGTTTAGAATCAGAAGATGCATATTTCTTTGTTAGAAAATTTGAAGAAGTATGTCTTATAATGCACATTCCCCAGCTAGGAGATGATGCCGTTAGGTTACGTTTCATCCCCTTTTCCCTAAAGGACCTAACTAAGAAATGGTTGTATATTTTGGCGGTAGATTCAGTTACAACGTGAGATGATTTCATCAAGGCCTTCTTGAAGAAATTTTACCCAATCCACAAAGCTGCCCTCATTAGAAAGAATATCATGCAATTCAGGCAAGAACAGAGCGAACTATTTTGGAGATATTTTGAGTGATTCAAAAATCTCCTGGCTCAGTACCCTCATCACGGTGTGGAGAAATGGCGCCAATACCAGATTCTCTATGATGGTTTGAATTATCAAGCGAAAACCCTGTTAAAAATCATGTATTAGGGAAGGTTCTTACAAAAGGATAAAAATCAGGGTTGAGATTTATTTGAGAATTTAGCTGAGAAAACCCTACAATGGGAGCCAACCTCTGAAAAACCAAGGAATTCACAGTCCATAGCTTCAAAAGGAGGGCTCCTATTCTTAGAAACATCCATAACTATAGAAGCTAAGATTGCTACCCTAATGAGGAGAATAGAGACTCTAGAAATAAAAGAGCCAGCCAATGTCAACCAAATCAACCCACCACCAATTCACAATCCGGGTTACAGGCACCGAACCATATCTTTGAAGAGTATCCTATTTTTCATACTTAGCAAGTGCCACCGGAACACATGAATGCTGCCTGCTCACGGCCACCACACAATCCGTACTCACAGACGTACAATCCCGGTTGGAGAAAACACCCAAATTTCTCTTGGGCCCAGAACAATTCTCCCAGGCCAAACATTCCCAATAATTTTCACCATCCCACTCATCCAACAAATTTTCCCAATCAAACTCCATCTTCCTCCTACCAAAGTTCACCAATTGAGAAGAAATTTAGTAAATTGGAGGAGAGCATGGAGGCTTTTATGAAGTCTCAAGCCACCTTCATGCAAAATTAGGGACAAACACTGAGTAATCATTCACAGGCCATATTGAGATTGAAAATGAAGATGAGCCAATTAGCTAGCTCCGTAAGTGAAAGACCAAAGGATACTTTACTTAGTCAGCCGCTAGTTAACCCTAAGAACTCCAATCAAGCGTATGAAATTCAGGATCCATCGATCAACCAGTGCAATGCTGTTCACACACTTCGATCTGAAACAAAGGTGGACAATCAGGTCTACCAGCAAAAAAATCCCAGTCACATTAATCCTGCTCATTTTTTCACATCTTCTAGCTCCTCCCAATCTGCTCTTAGAATGTCTGACGAGGACGCAGCTGCTAAACAAGTTCATAAGCCTGTAGCAACATTCCCTAATAGGCTTAGGAACAATAATAAGAATATGCACATGGAGAAGATACTTGAGATGTTTAACTAGGTCAAATTGAATGTGCCTCATCTTGACTCTATCTTACAAGTCCCAGCCTATGCCAAATTTCTTAAGGATGTGTGCACGAAGAAGAGAAAGACGAATGTGCCCAAGAAAGTGTTCTTGGCAACCAATATAAGCGAAATTCTGTCTGGTCCCATTCTGGTGAAATACAGAGATCCCAAATGTCCCATAATTTTCTGCACCATAGGACAAACAGAAATTGACAAACAGAAATTAGCAGATTACTCCTTGATATGGGAGCGAGTATCAACTTTCTACCTCTCTCAGTATACCAGCAATTTGGGTTGGGCGAGCTGAGTCCAACTCGAGTCACCATTCAGTTAGCTGACCGATCTATAAAAATTCTCAAGGGGAAAATCACAGATGTCCTTATCCAGGTTAGGAATTTCATTTACCCCATTAACTTTATTGTGCTTGAGACCCAACCTGTGTCAAATTCACGTCTCAAACTCCGGTCATCTTAGGGCACCCATTCCTTGCTACAGCCAATGCCATAATCACCTGTAGGAACGGGTCCATGCGATTGACCTTTAGAGACATGATGAAGGAAGTCAATGTCTTCAATTTGAAAGATAACCCAGAGATATCAATGATCAGACTTTTGAGGTCAATTCATTGAAAATCTGACCAGTGAGCGTGAGGAAGGCATGGAGATAGAAACAAAGGCAGAGTTTGATCTGGAGTCTGAGGATTTTAATCTAAACTAGATCGTAGATTCGACAGTGGACTGGGCGTCAAACCTAAGTATACCTTATCACAGGATTGGGAGTCTGAATATTACCTCTAATGAAGCAACAACTTCCCTAGAGCTAAAAGCCTTACCTGAACATCTCAAGTACGCCTACCTGGGCGGAAAAGAAACCCTATAGTCATCATAGCATCCCACCTGATTGAGCAACAAGAGGACATCTTAATGACAATTCTAAAAAGACATAGGGAAGCCATTGGATGGTCAATGAAGGATATCAAGGGGATAAGTCCAGCGATAGTTCAACATAGAATCTATTTAACTGATGAAGCGACTCCCAGGAGGGACCCCTAACGCAGGCTTAACCCACTCATGCAAGAGGCCGTAAAAGCGAAAATTTTAAAACTATTAGATAATGGGATCATTTATCCCATTTCTGATAGCCAATGGGTTAGCCCTGTTCATGCGGTCCGAAAGAAAGCTGGCTTTACGGTGATTGAAAATGAGCAAAAAGAGTTGGTACAAACAAGACTGCCTATCAAGATTCGTGTTTGCATCGACTATAGAAAGTTGAATGCAGCCACCTGTAAAGACCACTTTTCGTTACCCTTCATCGACCAAATGCTTGAACGCTTGGATGGACATGAGTACAATTGCTTTTTAGATGTGTACTCGTGATACAATCAAATCCCTATTAGAAGACCAAGAAAAGACCATGTTCACCTGCCCGTTCAGAACCTTCGCTTATCGACGCATGCCTTTTGGATTGTGCAATGCTCCCGCAACATTCCAACGGTGCATGCTCAGTTTGTTCTCCGACATGGTAGAACATTTTCTTGAGATTTTCATGAATGACTTCTCTATCACGGAGATTCATTTGAACAATGTCTCATCATCTTGAGTTGGTTCTGCAAAGATGTAAGGAAAAGAACCTAATTCTAAACTAGGAGAAATATCATTTCATGGTGAGACAGGGATTTGTCTTAGGCCATGAGATTTCTAGGAGAGAAATTGAAGTGGATAAGGCAAAAATAGAAGTGATTACTAAGCTTCCACCGCCCACAAGCACCAAGGATATCAGATCCTTTCTAGGGCATGCTGAGTTCTACCGACAATTCATTAAGAATTTTAGCAAGATCGCTAGGCCCTTAACCAACCTGCTCACAAAAGACGTGCCCTTTTGATTTTAACAATGAATGTTCAAGTCATGGGAGAAGCTTAAGCAAGAACTTATTTTTGTGCCTATTATTTCTGTTCCTGATTGGGCATAACCGTTTGAAATCATATGCGATGCCTCTAATTTTGGTATTAGCGCTGTTCTAGGACAGCGCATCGACAATAGGCAGCACGTGATTTACTACTCGAGTAGGACCTTGAATGACGCCCAACAGAATTATACAATGACCGAGAAGGAATTTTTGGCCATTGTTTTTGCGTTGAAAAAGTTTCGGCCCTACTTATTAGGATCAAAGACGGTGATTTTCACGGACCAAGAAGGGAGAAAAAGCTCGATTGATTTGATGGATCCTTCTGCTTCAGGAATTTGACCTGAAAATTTAGGATAAACGAGGTATAAAAAATGTGGTCGCTGATCATCTATCACGAATTCTGAACGCACCTCTCATACAAGCTCCAATCAATGAGGATTTTCCAGACGAGCACATCCTGGCCATTTTCAAGGAACTCTGGTATGCGAACATAGTCAATTACCTGGCCATTGGACAATTACCCACTGACTGGACAAAGCAAGACCAGTGTCGTTTCTTTGCCCAAGTACGATACTTCTTTTAGGAAGAGCCGTATCTTTTTAAGTATTATCCCGACCAGATTATTCGATGATACATATCAGAGGAAGAACAGAGGAGTGTGCTAAGCTTTTGCCATGAACTTGCATGCGGCGGACACTTTGGTCCTCGCAAGACTGCAAAGAAAGTTTTACAAAGTGGTTTTACTGGCCCACTTTGTTCAAAGACTCATTCCACTTTTGTAAGACATGTTCAAATTGTTAGAAAATTGAGAAAATTTCAAGAAGAGATGTGATGCCTCTGAACCCGATCCTTGAAGTTGAAATTTTTAATGTTTGGGTATTGACTACATGGGACCATTCCCTAATTCCTTCGGCAACCAGTTCATTTTGGTTGCTGTAGATTACGTCTCTAAAAGGGTAGAGGTTGTGCCAACTAAGACCAATGACAACAAATTGGTTATCAAATTTCTCAAAAAAAATATCTTCTCCTGATTTGGCACCCTCAGAGCGATAATTAGAAATAATGGATCACATTTCTGCAATAAAGTTTTTAAAGCTCTGATGCGAAAATATTCCATCAATCACAAGTTATCCACTCCGTATCATCCCCAGACAAATGGGTAGGTCGAAGTCACCAATCGAAAGATCAAGCTCATTTTGGAAAAGATTATTGGATAAAACTGAAAGGATTGGTCGGTCAAACTCAACGATGCATTGTGGGCTTACTGCACTGCTTTTAAGACAGTCTTGGGGATGTCTCCTTATAGAATCATATTCGAAAAAGCCTGTCATCTGCCAGTCGAGTTAGAACACTGTGCTCTATGGGCCATTAAGCAACTCAATTTTGATTTGATTAAGGCCGGTGAGCTAAGAAGGTTATAGATCTCAGAATTAGAGGAGATATGGAATGAAACCTATGAGAACACTCGGATCACCAAAAGCAGGACTAAACTTTTTCATGACCAGATCATAAACCGGAAAACTTTGCCCCGGGAGATAAGGTTCTGCTATACAACTCGAGGCTTCACATTTTCGCAGGGAAGCTAAAGACTTGTTAGTCTGGACCATTCATTGTCCGCAGCGTCCTCCCACACGGTGCTGTGACTATTGTCGATCCTAAGAATAGTACGGAATTTAAAGTGAACGGGTAAAGACTGAACTCATTCTTGACCACTGAGCCTGTGTCACAGCCTGATAGCGTTCTGACTTTTTTTGCCCCATCATACACCTAACCACAGCCATCCACACCGCAACTAAAAATAATAATAATAATAATAAAATTTACTTATTGTTTATATGCTTACCCCTTCTATATTTTTTGACATTTTTTCACCTATTCGCACTTGGCCGGCCCGAGTCGACGAAGGCGGTAACATCATTTCTTCACCCTATTTATTGCATTTGCATTTACATACATTCATTGAGGACAATGCATTAGATAGGTGTGGGGTGTGCTAACACTTTCACTTTTTCTTTTCTTTTTATTTAAAAAAAATTTTCTCCAGAATGAAAAAAGAATTTTCATTCTCTTTATAAAAATATCAAAAGGTTTTAGGAATTAAGGGAACCTTATTAAGGAATCTTTATTTTAGCCTAAATAAAAATGAAACATTGGTTTGACTAAGAGTTAGGAGAGATAAGGAAAATAACTTATACCTTTTATTTAGCCTTACTAGAATATGCATAAACTACACACACATACTTGGGATTTAGAGACAACTCTGAAAAAATGCTGGATAATTTTGCCTCAAGAAGGATGATTACTCACGTCAAAAAAAAATAAATATATAAGTAAATCTTGATTTCGTGGCCTACTCTAGACCTGAGGGGTGTTTTTTCACCTGGTGCCCTAAAATCATCTGGTTTGGGAGTCATCGATTTGATATGTGTTACATGAGTAAAGTAGGAAGCCTAATGAAACCAAGAATAATAGATAAATATTAATAAAATTAAATATTCAAAGTTGAGTTGAGAAATCCTAAGCACATCACACTTACACATTATGCATATCTATCTTTTGGGCCAACACCCTATTGAAGAGTGCGTGATCCTTCATGATGTGTTCTCCGTTCATGAAGCTCCCAACAAAGCATTGGATATTTAAAGATTACAAAGTAGGGCTCCACATTTCAAGTATGCCAATGTGGAGCATCAGCAAGTGGCACATTAGTTCAGCTAAGTTTCACAACGGATGACCGACTGCCAATCCATCAATCAATCAACGCCTATGCATCAACACCAGCAACAACAATTGTCGCAGCTACAAAGATCAATGAAGAAGTTACTCCACCTGCTAAAATTCCCAAAAAGATGAGACCATTGTTGGAAGAGTTTAAAGGAGTTGTGCACAACAAGCTTTCAAAAGGATTACCACCCATGAGAGATATTCAACATCATATTCCGGGAGCAAGTCTACCTAATCTTTCACACTACCGGATGAATCTCAAGGAGGGTGAAATTTTAAAGGAGAAGGTTCGATTGAAGTTAAAGAAAATTAATGCAAAGTATAAAGTGATAGCTAATAAGAAAATGAGGAAGAAACTCTTTGAGAAAAAAGATATAGCGATGTCCAAGATATTCAATGTGGCGGATCTCTATGAATATCATCCCACCAAGCAGCTATACTCAGATTATAACTCGAGGATGAGTTCTTTGAAGAGAGAGAGATTAGTGTAGGAGATCAAAGCAAGCGAGCAGACTAAGACAGACCCAAAATGTCGACCGGCAAACTCAACTGTCAACATGCGTTTTCTGAGAGTTGGAGTTTTACAGTCTGTCGACAAATGACTTACACCAGTCGATAGGGCCTTACCCAGTTGTCGACCGCCCTGCACGTATCCTACTCTAAACAGGATTCATTTTTCAATTTTGAATTAAACTCTAGTTTATTTTGTTTTTTTATTTGATTAAGCTTCCTAATTAGATTACTTTCTTTTATTGCCCATATAAGGCCATTGTATCCAAATTTTTATTCGAATTTTCATCATCAATAAAATTGAGTTTCTCGTGCTCGTAGATTCGAGTTGTTTATCCTAGTAGATTTGAGTGTTCTATCCTGCCTAAATGTATCTTTTAGAGTTCATTGGCGCTAGAACGAGATCTAGCCGGTGTTGTTCGCTTCCTTGTCTACGTCAATTGGTCTCCCGTGCTTCGTTAAAAAATTTTAAATGAAAATATCCTAGAAATCATAAGAAAAGAAGTAAAAGTTCTTTCAAGTCAAAAAGCACAGATGCACTCGCAGGTGCCAAAATGAAAGAGAACAACAAGAACCAAAATATCAGAACAAAGACAACACCCCTGATACAAAGAACCAACACATCCTGCATCTAGCTACAGAAAAAGCCAGCGAACAAAAATCGAGGTACCACGCCAGCCTCTATCACATATGATCAAAATCGGAATCATGCCCCCTACCCTGAATGTCCTCCGAAAGATTATCGGAAGCGTCGCCAACCGAAACCTGTTACAGGGTCCGCCTCAACCTTTCCTTTCCTCTACCTGAAATGAGACTACTCCAATAAGAAATAAAAGAAGCACAAACATGAAAATTTTAGATGGGAGATCTGACCAACTTGTTAAAAATTTTATTTATTGTGTTTCCTCCAGGTACCCCAAAAAAGGCCTAAATTAAAACAAGGAATTACACAAGACATGACAGAACTAAATTAGTAGCAACGAATTTTGTAACAAAAAGAAAACGGGTGGTGCCATATAAGCAAATTAACTTTTCTAAACAAAATCCTAAACAGTTCAAACTAAGAGACTCACATGACGACAAAAAAGACAAACGCTTGACAAATTTTAAATACGACACATGTTGCATGCATCCAACAAATGCTGCATTTTCTCTTGTTGCAAATAGAAATCTCCATTAAATTTAACGAAATATGATTATGTCCATTTCTTCTGACTTAGGCCCAACAAGGCAACAACGCAGTGTTTCTGTTTATTATTATTTTTTTTATTTTTCAAAAATTTATTAGCCCATAGTTTTAGTAATACCTGGTATGATTCTTTGTTGGATACAGTATTTTAACCATAAAAGATAATCTGTTTAAAGGAATTCAGACCCAAAACAGTGACGACATGACACATGCCATGGACCACATGTGATGATGATGTGCATCACAATGATATACAATTGAGAATAATTAAGTTTTATTTATTCCAATCAAAACTTTGTGAAGTATTAAAATGATGATTATTAAAAAAAAAAGTTTAAATTCAAGATTTATATGAGTATTAAAATAATGATTAATTATTAAATATATTGTTAGGTGAGTTATGATATGAGATCATAGATAAGGTGAGTAACAGATTGTTAAAATTAATAAATTATTTTGTGGTTCTAATTGTTTGTGAATTTTGAAATTTGATCAGTTTGAAACAGGGAGTATTTGATTTGAACCATTGTTTGATTTTATTTGCAATCCAATTCCTATTGTTTTGGGACTATTTGTAGTCCAGTTCATAAAGATTATTTCTTTTCTAGTAAAAACTCTGACCTAAGAAGCTGAAATTGTTGGCTGGCATCCCAGTGGGCCAATCAACTTAATGAATAAAGATTAAAACAGGGAAAAAAAAAAACAAAAAGGTATAATGGTCGGTTTCCGACGTCCTTGAGATCTCAACGCGAGTTCATTCAGTCTCATGTAGATCACGCGACACATGACTTTTATCCAAAATCTCCAGAAGAGTACTGATCGCATTCAAACTCCGAACAGATTAAGTGGTTAGAAGAATAAGAGTAGAGTCAGGTTATGAGCGCTCTTACCTCGAAGCCAAATATGCATTTAAATCCGACGGTTAGGCCTCGGGAGCAGATCAACTTTCATTGACAGCTGGGCGAAGGCCACCGGATAAAGATGAACTCTTCTCTTTCAATTCCAAGTAGAACTCTCTCTCTATGTGATTTTTTCTTTCGGATTTCCACGTAAGTCTCTGTGTCATCTGCTTTGATCTCAATAGTTTATTCTTTAATTCTTTACAAATTGGTGCGCGAATAACTCCCCATGAAATTACCCACCGCAAAAAGAAAGAAAAATTTTAAAAAGCGGAGAGATGGAACAATTTGGATTTATTGGCCCAACTTTTATTTCCCTATTCTGAGTGTAGACTGAAACATGAAGGCTTACCAACTTTTCAATTTGATTAGAGTGTAAACTTTTTATAAAACTGTGTGCAATATCCAAATTTCGTAGGTTGTGCTGCGGTAATTTTATCGCGGTTGAAAGCGAAGGGGAGACGTGTTTCTAGTAGCTTCACATTGTCATTATTAAGTGATAAGAAATAGATTAAATTTTCATAACCAAGCTTACTTCTTAATTAACCTTCTCAAATTCCCCATGTGCCACGCGTGTGATAAGCTACCAATCACCCACGCACACCTCACCACTTATCAACTTATCATATCTTATCAAAGTTGTAAACAAAGTAAAAGAGGTAACTTATCCCAATAGCTTATGTTGTCCCTCCCATCACGCTCGCTTCGCACGGGGACAACAAATGAGACAAAACACAACTCGCGGGCCCCGGTCCCGCGATACGTGGACGGTTGGTATTAAACGCGAGGACCGAGGCTTTACACGTGGCGGCATCAGCTTGACCCGTGCTATTCCCTGTACTTCCCTCGTCTGGAACGGCCAGAAAACTGTCGCCAAAGGCCGTTACTTTTTTCGCCTCTTGTTCTGGGTCCCACTAACGCCCGTTCTGTCCCCGTCTGAGGTGGGTCCCATCAAAATCAACGGATAGCCGTTATTGACGCGCGCGTGTCTCATCCCACGGCTGAGATTTTAGGAGGGGACTTGAGTGGAGCCGAGCTGGGTCCCAGACTCCCACATTAAAAGGATTCTAAAGTGATAAAAGTTATATCTAGTTAAGATAAAGACAAATTCATTTTAACAAATTAGATCAGATGACTAATTTTCGCACTTAAACAAGACATTTATGTGTAAAAAGAGGGCAAGTTGGGAAAATTGAGATAATGTAAGGGTATTTATGTCCATTAAAAAGTTTCAAACCATCCTTAGCACACGGAAACGGATATAGGCACCCCAACAAATGAGAAAGTCTCCAAATTATTTATAAGTGTACCATTATTTTGTTTACAATTTTAACCCAAGTGAAATATCCAAAATGTTCTACCCTTCCTCCTTCCACCGATCTTCCTCCTCAATCTCCCCTACTCTTCCACCCCGACCTCCTCCCCCCTCCACCCCCCGGCCTCCCCCCGACCTCCTCGGTGCTCCCCTGCTCTCCTGCGCACCCCTTCCCTTCTCCCTCAGATGATGGTTGGATCTGCCCGAGCAGAAACATGCATGTTAAGTGGTCGAACAGATTGCTACTTGTTCTACCGGAATCTAGCCAAACATCTGGGGGGAAGCGCCGGCGGGGAGGAGGGTGCTGGCCGGGGAGGGAAAGATCCGGGGTGGAGGGTGCCGACATGGGGGGAGAGGGGGTTCGTCGATACGGAAGAGGCTAGGGAGGAGGGGGTTCGTCGATTCGTGGACAAGGGAGAGGCCTGTGGTCGCTGGCATGTGAAGCAGAGGAAGAGGAGAAAAAAGAAAAGTCATTTTCGCAGTTTTTTTTTTTTTTTTTTTCGGGGAGGGGTTGTGGTGTGTGTTTAATTAATTTTGGAGGTGGTTTAATCCATGTGCGTCTTCGTCACTTTTTGGGTGGTAATATCCGCTCCCCTCACAAATATCCCAATCCACACCAACTTCCAAAAACCGACCCGTACGGTCGCAACCTGCATCCTTCTCAGCCGTCCGATCAACATATTAAACCATCTGCCCGTTGAATAAAATATGACAATTAATGGCGGAATATTCAGCCCTAATATCCAGATTCTTCGTGTATAAATAACCCCTTAAACCCAAAAAAGAACCTGAACCCATTTTCCATAAAAAAAAATAATAAACAAAAACCCAAATGAGCGAGGAATTGAGACGTGACTACGAAATCGGACCCGAGATCGGACGCGGCCGCTTCGGCGTCGTCCGCCGCTGCTTCTCCGCCGTCGACGGCGAGCCCTTCGCCGTCAAGTCCGTCGACAAGTCCGCCCTCACCGACGCCATCGACCTCGACTGCGTCCAGCGCGAGGCCAAGCTCACCCAGATCGCCGCCGCCGGAAACCCCAGCGTCGCCGGCATCCACGCCGTCTACGAGGACGAGGACGCGATCCACCTCGTCCTCGACCTCTGCACCGGCCCCGACCTCTTCGAACGCATCTCCGCCTCCGCCCCGCTGCCGGAGCCAGATGCGGCGATGATCCTGGCGCAGCTGATGGAGGCGATCGCGATCTGCCACCGGCGGGGATCGCGCACCGGGACATCAAACCTGATAACGTCCTGTTCGACGATCAGTATCGGTTGAAGCTGGTGGACTTCGGATCGGCCGAGGTTTTTGGGGACGGGAGGGGGATGAGGGGCATTGTGGGAACTCCATACTACGTGGCGCCGGAGGTGGTGGCCGGGGACGAGTACAACGAGAAGGTGGACGTTTGGAGCGCGGGGGTGACCTTGTACGTGATGCTAGCAGGGATCGTGCCGTTCTACGGCGAGACGGCGGTGGAGATCTTCGAGAAGGTTCTCAGGGGGAATCTTAGGTTTCCGGTTGGGCTGTTCAGGGATGTGTCGCCGGCGGCCAAGGATCTCTTGAGGAGGATGCTCACTAGGGACGCCGATCGGCGGTTATCCGCCGAGCAAGTCCTGAGTAAGTTTCTTAATTCTCAGAAACTGAACTTGAGAACTTTTTTTTTCTTTTTTTTTTGTTGAATTTCGTTGTTATTTCTAACCAAAATTTGTGATTTGCTCTGGGTTCTGGGTTTTTTCATCTTTTAATTAACGATAAAGTTTTCTGACGTTTTGTAAAATCTAAATTACATGGAATCTGAGGAATTCTTTTTCCTTAAAATCAATCAGTGAGTACGGTTAATTATTTTTCTTCTTCTGATAATTAATGAAAAATTGACGATTTTCAGGGCACCCGTGGATTGCAGGCGGAGGAGGAGGAGCGGGATTGGTTGCATATCTAACCTAAGAAGAACTACTACTGTATCTTTGTTTCTGGGTATAAATACGGGGGTACTGTATCTGTGAATATTGGAAGTTTCAAGAGTTTTTTTTTTTTTCCCCTTTTTGTTTTAACAGCCGGATCAAGCAGATTCTGCGGTGAATCTCTGGGATCTGTTTGTGTTAGCAGTGAGTGAGAGACTCAGCCCGGAATTTTGGGTTTTTGTAAAGTTTTCCTTTTTGACCTTCCTGCTAAATAGGAGAAAATGAGAGAGAGTTTTTGTAAAATCCAAATAAATAAATATATGATATCTCTCCAGGGACGCGCCTTTTCTTCTTCTTTTTTTTTTTTTCCTTAACATTTTCTTTTTCATTAGAAAGAAAAAAAAAAACAGTATAGTAGAAGAAGGTTCTCTCTCGTGGCCTCACGCCTTTTCTTTTTCTTTTTTCTTTCAGCAGAAGGCCTCATCACTGTTGAAATTTCATATCGGTACCTGAAATATGTACCTGAAATATGTTTTCACATCGACTCTTCAAATCTTTTAAGTTGGGATAAAAAAAACATCTTTGTTACTTTTGCAGTCTACATGTGAATAGAATCTTGAAATATTCTCTTTTAGCTTATATGACCAAATTACTCTCATCTTGTTTCCTCTTTGGCGGCTCTACTTTCCCTACTTTCACATCTCTGGTCCCATCTCCCCTTCCTTCTCCTCCTTCCCTTACCTCACCAAGCTCAGCGCTGGTCTCATCCCCTCCTTCGATCTCCCTTCCCTCCTCCTCCTCCTCCTCCTCCTTGAAGACGCTATCTCCCGCCTCTTCCCCGTCATCGCCCTCTCCTCCATCAAGCTCGAACTCGTCTAGCTCGCCTTTTCCCTCGCCCTTGTACTCATTTACGGTCATTAACCTTGTAACAATCCCAGATTTGATTACCCTAATTCTTCATAAATTCTCAATTTAGGAGAACTAATTATCTTTCTTATCATATAAAAATTCAAAATTTCGGCAGCATCACCTCTGTATTTATTCACTTGCCCAAATACAAAATATATCAGTATCAGCCTACACGGCTTATCTCAATCCAAATGTGTTATATATCAAACTCAACAATCACCCACGCAGTCATAATAATATTTCAGCTTAACATCGTCTACTTATGTGGATACACAATCCAACTATGTTAACTTATTACTCTAATCATAAATAATCATTATTGAGAAATAACTCATCAAGTCCCTTACTACAAACTGAGGTCAAGTACTCCACTAACTACAACTGGCAATGTGTCATTCCCAATATACATATAGAATATCCATCAATTCTAATAACAATAATTACAACACCGATACATGTAAAAGGTTTATGGTATAAACTGCAATCTACACTCAAAATCATGAACCTCTATAATATATTCATGCTCCAATCCACGCTTATGTCTCCACGCAACCTGAAAAGTATGAAACTAGGAGGGGTGAGCTCGACAGCTCAGTGAGTAGAGTCAAAAGAAAGGTCAAGGAATAGTAAGTACAATAAATAAGAAGCTTATTAAGTAATAAGAGCAACCTGGGTGAATAAAAGAAACAGAAAATCAATATAACTCATGATATAACCGACATAACAATAGTCTCTGAAATCTTCAGAATAGTCTTACTCTTTTGGTCATTGATTCTCTATATCTTTTTTAAGTTTCTATTCCACATATTATATGATCTGTTTTGCTCAGTAATTATATTATTACTTTATCGTCAAGTTATTCTTATGTACTCACAGTACACATACGTATCTCATCTATCACACACAATGGTACACCCATCATAACACTATAATCATCTTCAAGGATGATATAATTGAATTCCATGTCAAATACTATGGGGTTATATTATTTTTAAACATGATTTGACAATCATGTCTTTCTTTATCATTCTTATATTGTTTCCTTACACATCAAGAAACATACATATAATCATGCAATGCCCGAGAACATTACATATTAATCACGATATTCTTCAATTTATAAACGCGTGTTCACACACGAAGAAACACACAACGGCTAAACATATCTACAATCCTGATTATTACCTATCATACCAGTTCAGATATCATTCATCATGCATGATGATACACAGATCACTCATTCAATTTCAACAATCATACACAATCTGGGCAGACCACCCGGGTCCGCCAAGAATGGATGAATGTATAATATTCGGGTACACCCCCTATCCGCCCTAACTATATTCAGCCACATCCCCTGTCCGTCACAAATTTATATAGTTTATATTCCGCCACATACTCCGCCATAACTCCGCCATATTACAACATATCATTACACAATTCAAGTACACACTTATCATCAGGCATATAAATCAATCAGCAATCATCAACACGTTATTATCATATCTGGTTATATGATGTAACACAAATGTATACGTACAAGTACCATACGGACACCCACATCCACAGTAATTAGGTAAATAATCACAATCAATATTTATCTATTATTATTATTGGTCCATTAATTATATCCAAGACCATGCTCATTTCTATTTATTGTTCATACTCGATTAAATTAGAGTTCTAGTTCACTCACCCAATCATTATGATGCTAGACTTGAACAAATACTAATACTCGACAATCTCATATAAGCTAAAATGCAAAAAAGAATCAAATTTAATTAATTAGAGTTCACCAATTTGGATATATAAGACACCTGGTCATTTAGAGATGTGAAATGTTAATTGTATCAATGAACTAGACACAATAAGATGTCAATAAGTTAGAATATATGATTCTCATTTACTTAGTATCTGGTCTGTATTTCATTATGGAACTCTAATATTTAGATATTTCAATGATGTAATGTTCAAAAGACACATCAATTTATTTATTTGTTTGAGATTATCAGTTCTCTAGACTTCAATAGTTCTTTGTCCAATTTATTTACTATAAGATTCAATTAAGTTTGGAGTACTTGTTTACTCAATTTACAATTTATCAATATAATTCTAGAGTATAATCTAATTTTCTTTACTTTTGGGTATATCTGTTATTAAGTCTGAATTATTAATCACATAGTCATACAAACTGTATTATCTGCGGTATCTACTTAATAGAATTTCAACATTCAAGTATCTTATTGTATTAATCACTGACTGACAATAAACTCTATTTATTATTCTTGTTCCGGTATTGAATTTTAATTCCCACAATTATGGTTCACAAGTTCTCAGTTCCTTATAAACCAGTTCTATAACTATCAATTATCAAAATAATCGATGACTTAACGAGATGCCACTAGCATCATCTCAAATTTCTTCTGCTCTTGATATGGATCCATCGGCCAAAGTTTTCCTGAAGTATCAAAGTAAGGAGCATATCTTGTAATAGCTGATTATATAAACTCGTCAAGAAGTTTAAATTACTGAAGGTCTAAAAGCATGATGCAAAAACAATTAGTTGTCCTTTTTCAAAAAATGACATTGCTCTTATCAGATCAAAAATTAGATGGACTACAAGTCAATATTGATCTCGATACCATGGATATAAATCTATGAAATCTTTACTCCACTTTGACCGAGGGGTTAGAGAAATGGTTGACTATAGAGGAAGGTGAGTTCATTTAGAGGAGTTAAAAAATATAACAGTTGTATATCCGAAGAAATGCTGGTGATAAACATATACATGAATATTTCAAGTTTAGTGGACTCCAAGAAATAACAATGAAATTTATCTCCTTCTTTCAGTGCATGGACAACTCCGCAAGTTGAGAACTACTAAGAAGGTAAACTCGTCAAGAAATACAAGATTCAAACATCAAAACTATGTATCACGTTGAACCAACTCCAATCACCCGATTTCTAAATGCTTTGATGATGCTAGCTAGCCCAAGAAAAGTACAACTGAAAATTTATTATCAAATCTAAAACAATTTTTTTTTTGACCTAATATAAACTCTAAGGTATAAGTTACAATAAGGCAAATTTTTCTTTCATTTCACAGAACTCATCATGAGCTCAAACAGAAATCAAGGTTGATACTGCCTGCAAGGGAAAAAGTAAAATATATAAGATGTTTAATTATAGTGGAGGTTCGACTTATTCTCCTATTTCATTCATAAATGATGGTCCTTACCAATCAATTCCACTTTCCTTATAGTTTCTTTAGTGTCCAATTCTTATAATTAACTGCAAATGATAATAACCACGTATCCTAGGATGCCTATTCGACTAAACTATTTCTATACATAAAACTAAGTTCAGATACATTAGACTATTTCAAGATCAGACTCATACAAGATGTATCATCTTGATTACAAAACATAAAGATCATAACAAAAGAATCCATCATATGATATTCTTCACACCAATAGCTCATACATTAATTCGGTTCTTCAAGTGATCAATTTCATAAAAAAATATCAAACACTCACTCTAGATTTATGACTCCATTTTAATTATATCCGAGAATCATAGCAATACGAATCCAAGTCATGTTCTATTCATTGATACTTTCCTTGAATAGACATATACATGATATGGTTTAATCATTTAATTAATTCTATAATTGCCATTAAAATTAGCTAATTCCTTCAATTAATTATCAAAATTAACTACAACCATTAGCTATACACAAATTTAATTGTTTCCTCACACAAGAAATTTCTCAATGTATATATTAGCCTCATATCCCTGTTTAGAATGAATTTAACTTAAATTAATCGCTCTACTATGATAATAATTCATAAAAGTTAGTAACTTGACACAACACTCCAATTTCAACGTATCAAATTAATTCAGAATGAACATGAGCACTCATGACCTCTTAATGAACTTCAAACCATAAAATTTTCTTTCCAATTATTAGAAACCCATCACATTCAAAAATCATAAAATTCAATCTTATGGGTTATGCGCTGATCACCTTTGAAGTAAGATAAGCCTCACCAACAATCCAAGGTAATTAATCGGCAAAAGAAGTAAGTAAATTTATATTTTTTTCTTTTATTTCTTAGTTTAAAATACATCTTCAAATCAACACTTTCTTTGATTTTTTCTTTCTGACTTAGTTCTCTTTTAATACAAATGCCATCTTCGTCTATCTTCTCCTCTTCTAATCTTAACATTTTTTCTTTTCTTTTCTAAAAAATAAGAAGAAATATTTTAATCGATCTAGTAACTTAAAAAAGACTTACTAAAAATTTTATCGCATTCCCTCTTTGTGGATTACGACTCGCATAGTTACTTTTTATAGAGGTAGCATTGAGCAACCTAACATTCTCTATTCTTAATTCTAAACTTTACATTTCCTGTGCAAGTTCAACCTCAATTATTATCTGATTCTTTATCTAAAGAATATCCATTATAAGCATATATATCATATTTCATGTTTAATATAATTAATTATGATCCAATCTATCACTATACAAGATTAGAGTTATGGAGGCAAACTCTAAAATCTCAAGGTTTTAGATTAAGTAGGGCCAAAACAGAGTATATGGAGTGCAAATTCAGTAAATAGAAAATCCGAGATTATAGTATTGTGGCACTAGATGGATAAGGAATGCCAATGAGCTGTCATTTTAAGTATTTGAGTTTTATTATCCAAAAAGATGGGGAGATCAATAGTGATGTCAACTATAGAATCCAAGCTGACAGGTTGAAATTGAGGAGTGTAACAGGAGTTTTATGCGACCGTAACATTCCGTTATAGCTGAAGAAAAAGTTTATCGAACTGCTATTCGATCAGCTTTGTTATATGGCACAAAATGTTAGGCTATAAAGAAATATCATGCCCAGAAGATGAGTACAATGAAGATGTGTATGCTTCATTGGCTGTGTGGTAATACGAGGAGAGATAATATGAGAAATGAGGATATTTGTACTAAGATAGACGTAACCCTTATAGAAGAGAAGATGAGAGAAAATCGCTTACGATGGTTTGATCATGTGCGAAGTAGACCTACAGATGCGCTAGTCTGGTGAGTAGAGCATATCAAATTAGGGCAAGTTAAAAGAGTACAGGGGAGACCGAAGAAAACATGAATGGAGGTGATACGATAAGATATAAAAGCTAAAGGTCTTAATGAAGGCATATTGGTCGATAGGAATGAGTAGAGAAAGTTGATCCATGTGCCCGATCCGGCATAATTCTCTTTTGGTTCATGTAGCCTACCCCAAGTACTTGGGACAAATGGCTTAGTTGTTGTTGTTATCAATTTATCACTATACAAGAAGTTTTGTATTGCTAATCATGATTAGCCCATTACTATGTATCAACGATTCTCATTAATTCAAATAAAATATTTATTAATCAAATTTCAGTGTTTGACCAATCAGTCCATTACTGTTCGTATTAAATTCACAATTTTCACTCGCATACATGGTATTCAACTTATACATTTATATACACACATCAATTCAACATCCATACACATACATAGTATTCATAAATCAATTAATACAAGGTATTCATATATATTTATATATAGTATGCATTCATCAATCGATACATCCATAAACATTCATATTTATACATCCATATGGGTATAATAACCATTTCTACACACATATATCTCAACAATCACTATTATTAGTAATAATATTAGCTAATAACATATTACAATCTTTACTACCATTGACTTAGTAACTTACCATAATTACCATAATCATTATAAATAATATGTAACAATCAACATGAGGATTACTTCATAACCAATTTTTTCTTATATGTGTCTCTTGTATATAGCACTCATGACATTGCATATTAAAAATTTTATTCACCTTGGCTCGGTGAATCCACGAGTTCTAATATGACTTTCCGACACTGAATCCCCTAAACGCATACACTAACGGTGTATTAACATCTCATTTCAAGCAATTAAATCGCCAAATTCATAACTTTCTCACATAATTACCTTGATAATCATAATTAAAATTAAGAAAGACTGTACTTACCTTGATCTGGCAATTCCTCTGGTATCCAATACCGCTCATTAAAACCATGAAATTTCCCTTAATCGGTGGTTAGTTACTGATAATATCCCCTCGATACATGAAAATTGATTTCCATTCTCACATCCATATAATCGTAATGTCTTGTGACAGTCATGGTTACGTAGCTCTAGTCTCCAAGATTTCAATGGCTCAAACATAGCGCGAATCAGACTCGGGATGGTTGAGATATCGTCGAAATACCGCATGACAATGCGTCAACCTAGGCACGCGCCCATGCCCGACCTCTGACCACTGCCGACCAGCCCTCTGGTCATTCGCAACAAGAAAGAAAAGAGAGTTAGAGAGAAATCTACAGAGAGTACTAGAAAGAGAATGAGGGAATGAGAATGAGTATTTATCTCCTCATTTCTCCCATTAATATACTCTCCCTCACATTCACATCAAGTGCCACGTGGCACTTGATCCCATTCTCTTCCTCATCTCATACCCCTCATTCCTCGCTATTCACTCCCTCAACTACACCTTAGCCTTTTCTCCTCTCTCTAATCCTTCATTAACTTGACTCTTATGAGTGTAATTACAATTACATGCATATATGAGTGTATTTCAAGATATACTTCTAAATAAAATACATAAATTCATCAATACTCTCATGTTGAAACGTAGCGGACCCCACAACTTGAAATTAATAAACTCCCCTCTTAGAAAAGAAATCAATTTATCAATAAATAATTTCAGGAGAATTCTCAGTAATATACTGATTACCGATCCTCATTATCGATATTAATTCAAAATTCAGAAGTTTAAGAAATAAATCGTGATTTAATTAATTCAACTGTTACAGATACACACTATATCAGTGTACAATTACGTATAGATATTAGTATTTCTCATACCAATTGACTATATATATATATATATATATATATATATATATATATATATATATATATATATATATATATATATATATATATATATATATATATATATATATATATATGAGAAAAATGTATATCAGCCTGCGGCTGAGAGAACTCTCTTAGCTTGCGGTGACGTAGCTCAATTTTGTCACCCCACTAACTTGCGGCCCGCTTATAGGAAGAAGTTAAATTACTAAATACCCCTTATGAAAAGCTACTCTTTCGGTAACTTTCGTTATTGTTTATTATTATTTGCTCACAAGGCAATTTTTGGACCGCTCGTTGTCAGATTTAGGTTATTATTTATTATTATTTTTTCCCCTTTTTTTGCCGTTCTTTATAGGATTTAGGTTATTGTTTATAAATTATTTACAGTGCAAATGTAAATAATGAACGACATTGCGACCAAGGTCGCATAAGTCTACAGTGCAAACATAGACATCTGCGACCATGGTCTACACTGCGACCAAGGTCGCAATCATCTACAGTGCAAACATAAACAACTGCGACCAGGGTCAATAATGCAACCAAGGTCGCATAAGTATACAGTACAAACATAAACAACTGCGACCAGGGTTGACAATGCGACCATGGTCGCATAAGTATACAGTGCAAACATAAACAACTGCGACTCGGGTCGACACTGCGACCAAGGTCGCATAAGACTACAGTGCAAACATAATCAACTGTGACCCGAGAATTAAAAAAAATGACGTTAAATACACTGCGACCATGGTCGCAGGACACTACAACGCATATTGAGACAACTGCGACCTATGTCGCAGTATGTAATAAAAAAAGGACCTTTCATATACTGCGACCAACGTCGCATTCGTATAAAATAAAAGACCAAAAAAAAATTAAAACTCTACGATCTAAGTCGAACAAATCTGCAACTATAATTTTAACTACTACGAACGAGTTCGACAAATAGTGTATGAAAAAAAAAATTTGGCTTAAAAAAATATTAGCAAGGTCGCATACATATACATCGCTTTTTCAAAAAATACTGCGACCATGGTAAAAATAAAAGGAAATATTTTTACATAAGGTAAAAAGTTGTGAGTGAGGGTATTTTCAGAAAATACAATGTTGAGGTGACTGACATTAAATTGGGCGGGATTTTTCAGCTTTTTGTCCGCCAAAATTTAAGACAGATATGTGGCGGTGATGTTGCCACGTCCGCCGGCTGAGAGAACTCTCTCAGCCTGCCGGCTGAGGTACAGTAACCCCTATATATATATATATATATATATATATATAATTCTATCTCATTTCGAATTTCTCCAAATGAATTTTCAGAATTCAGTCCGCACAAAATAATTAATTTAATTATTATATCAATTTCTGAAAATTTTTATTAACTAATATTAATATATTAATTCAGGAATTAATAAACTGAGCGTCACACAAGAACTATGTACTTCTGAATCGGTCCTTCAAACAAGGTACCAGTGTGCAAATGACCTCTAGAATAAACTGCATTGGCACCTGTGCATGCAGAAATCAAAATCAGAATAGAAAAAAACCATCTGCAGCGAGAGTTAATAACTCCCCTCTAACTGTACTTGTAGCATATCTTCTTCTTGGTTGCGAAGGAGAGAGTTGATAACTGTATCTCTTACTTGAATTTTGGCAACTCTCTATCTAATAGTAAGCAACTGATAACTCCTATGACTCCTCTAATGAGATAGCCATAAGAGAGAGAAAGGTCATGTGGTCTGCTGATCACTGATCTGGCTATCATTTCTCTTTGAAATGTGAATTGTTTTTGATGATGAGACATTGATTTTATTACTAGGAGTATTGAAATGGAGTCATTACAGCTCTCACTTGAAGTCTCCCATTGACATCATGCATGTGGCTGTGGGCCCCACTAGAAAATAAATAAGTAAATAAGGTGCCTTGAGATTAAAGCTTCGAAATTCAAACAGTTGTGTTTCCCCATCACAATAATGATGCACATAGGGTTAAGGTAATAATATTTTTATTTGTTATATTAATATATTAGTTTGGGAGGTAACTGTTCTTATCATCTTTTTGAATAACAAGCTTCTCTCTGATTTGATATGAAAGACTACAAGCATCCTATAATGACAAGATAAGATAGGTGTCTTTGTGTGACCATACCAAAGTCCCCTCAAAACACTGGGGGAAGATTCTGCAAAACAGGGGAAACCTAAAAGGAATGGAATTTGCTTTTTCTAGATCAGTTTTCTAAAGACCTCTTCTGCTCCCAGAGTTTGGTGTTGGTGGTCCCCCCATGGATGTTGTATTCATGGTTTACTTCCATCTTGATCTAAATTAATGCTTCAGCTTTCCAAGATTCAGTTTCTAACTGCTTGTGTCTTGTAGTTCATCTTGATCTAAAAAAAGTCCAATAATTAGTTTTCCTTCTTTGTACGAGCTTCAACTCTACTAAGTATAATTCATTACATGCACTTTAATGAAAGAATAGATAAATATTCTCTATCTTTGAATTAATTTTTTTCTTTTGATAGGGGGAAGCCCATGTTGGGCGTTCTTATGTCTCTCTACCTTTGATTCAGAAAGGGAAAAAAAAACAAACGAGATGTCTGATCTAGTGCATTGAGCCAACTACAATAAAGCGCCAATTATACTCTAATATGGAACTTCGGATTCCAATACCTTTTCCTCATCCTCCCTCGGACGGAATGGGTCTCGTACAGCATCTAAAGTACAAACGACCATGCGTGTGTTTGAAGGCTTTGCTTTATCCTCATTAATGCTTTATCCTCATTAAAGCATCACAACACTTTATGAGTGTAATTAGATTGGTGGATCAAAATATCATCTTCACAATGCTCGAGTTTCAGGCCAAGACAAAATCGGGTTTTCCAAGATCCTTCATCTCAAATTCTGACTTCAGGTGTGATGAATGAAAGTTCACCTAGACGGGGGTGGATGGGTGAAGTCATAATCAAATGCGAAATTATAAAAATTATGGCTAATAAAACTAATACACAAATAAATTTCAAAGATTGAAACCGAATTTTCTTGAAGCACTCTAAAACTTTTCCTCACGATTCCTCTTTTATAAAGGTTGACGTGCTTCAGTAGCTAGCTTAGATCAATACAAGTATGAGCATAATATCAAGAATATATGAATAAGCAATAATAGTAATACAAGATATAAATAAAAGTAGAGTTGAGTTAAGAGATAGCAAACGCAAGCACAAAGATATGTTTCGAGGTTTGAGCCACTCGTTTTACGTCCTCGCCTTCACCGCTGAAGAATTTTCACTATCTCCACAAAGAATGCACGCTCTAATCCTTTACATAAGAGGAGGCATAAAGCCGCCAAACAAAACAAATCACCTCTACACAAAAGAGAGGGCACAAAACCAATACTCCTCTATACAAGAGGAGGGTACAAAATCAAATGCACTAAGCAAAGAGGAGGTTACAATCTTTGGTGACCACAAAGATTATAAAAAAAATCTCACAATACAAAATCTTAAAGGATAGATTTTGCAATGATAATTCAAACTTGTGAGAAAACAAAGATTTGGAAATGAGCTCTTTAAAAAAAACAATTAGGAAAACTTCTTTGAAGATTTAGAAACTAGAAGCTCAAAACTTGCAATCCCAAAAACTTGTTTTCTTTAATTTTTCAAAACTTTGAAACACTTGAATTAAACACACTTAAAGATATAGATTTAAAGCTCAAAAACTTATTGAAAACTCTTTTGAAAATAGGCAAGAGAGTACTTAAAAACTGATTCTAAAACTCTTGTAAAATCTTATGAAAAACTCTCCCCAAAACCCCATATATGGGCCAAAAATAAACTAGCCTTGGGGGTCAAAATCTAGGCCAAACTAGCATGTCCGCTGATCGGGTAGTCGACCGCCAATGATAAAAAATATGAACGTTAGGATTGTTGGTCAACCAAGCGATCGACCGTTCTCAACATCCAGAGAGAAAAGCTCTCTGGCGGATGACCGAAACAAACAAAAAGCATTGAGTCTCTCTGTGGTCGAATGACGTGCACAGCTCTAAGCTCATGCATAACTAGTCAACCGGGCAGTCGATCGGGCTCAGCCCAAAAACAATATTTTGTGTTTTTAAATATCTTTTTAATCCAATTAAATGCTAATAAATCTCAATAAATTTTACAAAAATAAGTTCATGTAAATACATTAAAGTAAAATATATATTTGATAAAAAATCAACATATATTACAAGCATGTGAACTTGTTTTTGAGATAAAAAAAAGAAAATCTTAAAATAAAACGTATTTTTCTAAAACTAAACTTTAAATGAAAAAAATTAATTTTTTACTAAAACTCAATTTAAACACAAAAATAAGTTATTGAAAATCAATTGAAGTTCAATGTGAAAGCACACTTACAGGGGGGTGAATAGGTGTAGTACTAATCTAAGACAAATGATGCAAAATTTAAAACTTAATTGCTAACACACCAAGTGTAACGAAGAGTGAGGCTGAATTCTAGGTGAAGGGCTCTCAAACTATTCCTTGAGATTCCTCTAAACTAAGAATTGAGGTGCTTTATAGATCTCTTAGTTGAACACAAGTATGAGCACACAAATAATATCAAGTATGCATATGATATGAGCAATAAAAGTAATGCAAGATATAAGAGAGAAAGTGAGAGAAAAAGATCCAAACGCAAACAAACGGATATATTTTGAGGTTCAAGCCATTGGTCTACGTCTCCGCCTTCACATAAAAGAATTTTCACTATGTTCATACAGGACCTTCCACAAGGGGACCTCTGCCAAGGAATTACAGCTTAACACCAGGAGTACATAACTCCTCTCTCAAATACAGTCACCTCCACACAAGAGGCAAGACACAGTCAAAGCAAAGAAAAGTTTACAACTTGGTGATCCAATGATCACAAACAACACTTAATAATCTCAAAGGATCACAAATAAATTTTCTCACCAAAAGATCCTAAAAATAGATTTGAATTGAATAACTCAAGTTTCTAAGAAATTAAAATGTCTGGAAAAGAAACTTCAAAGAAAATACTTGAGAAAAACTTCTTGATAAATATATAAAATAAAGAATAAAATAAACTTCTCAAAAACTTGATTTTTTTTATTTTTGAAAACTTTAAAAACAAATTAAGATAAGAATTTTTGATACAAAACTCTTTGAAAACTTTGCTGAAAACACAAGAGAAGTAGAGAAATTTAGCTCTTAAAAATCTTAATAAAAACAAGCCTCAAAATCCCTTTATATAGGGCCTTGGAAAAACTAGTCATTGGGTCAAAAACTACCCAAAATAGGTTGTCGGTCGACCGCCCGGTCGACCGACCAACGGTCAAATTTTTGACCGTTTGAGTCGTCAATCGATCGGTTGGTCAACCACCCCAAGGCACAGTGAGAAAATTCTCACTGTCGGTCGATCGCTCGGTCGACTGAGGCCAGAATCAGAGATCACCCTCTCTGGTCGGTCGATTGGTCGGTCGACCGTGCGGTCGACTGGGCTAATGGCCGATGGGCTTGTGCACATCCTGTGCACATTGGTCGACCGCTCGGTCGACCGAGCTAGGTTCGGTCGACCGGTGGGTTGACCATAAGCAGCCCAAAAACAGGGTTTATAGGTTAGGAAATGTTGGCTTTTAAATACCTATAAAATCCTATAAAATCACATAAAATCCACAAAAAATAGTTCATATAAACATTTGAAGTAAAAATATGTGTGATAAAAAATCAACACATATTACAAACTATTTGAACTATCTTTGAGGCATGAAAATTAAGCTTTAAACTGAAAATCACATTTTTTTTAAAACTAAACTTTGAAATGAAAAATTATTTTCTCTAAAACCTGTATAAATGTAAAAATAAGATATTAAACCACATTTGAAGCATAGTATGTATGGATAGAATCCAATACACATGTAAATGATATATCTATATTTTTGACATTAAATTCAAAATAAGTTTTGATAAAAACAAAACTTAAAACACATGAACTAGATACATCAAAATAGGTTTTTCTAAACAATGAAGCATAGATGTATACGGATGAAATCCAACTTATTATAAACCATGTAAACTTGTCTTGATTCTATCTATTTATGATATCGAAAGATATATTTTTGGAAATCCAAAACAATTAACCAAAACCAATAAACTTTTGAACTTATGTGTGTGTATTACTTGAGCATATCAAAACTAATAACTATCTTCACATAAGATCTAAACTCTAAACTAAACAAACTAAATCAAAGTCTTCTTGTTGATCTTCTTCTCTAAGACGACTCGATCCAAACTTGATCCAAATGAGCTTGACTTTATCCGAGTACTAGATGCGATCTTGGCGCGCGAGCTCTTGAATCAACACGTGTTAGCTTCAAAACATGCATTTGAATCCTTTATTGAAGCAAAACACCTACTAAGACCTTGATCAATAACTGAAACTATACAATCACAAGATCATTAGTAACTTAACTTCATAAGTTAGTCATCATCAAAACTAAGATGAAGGGCTTTTGGGCCAATAATCTCCCCCTTTTTGATGATGACAAAACTTATAAGGTTATATATGCATTAATTAAGGATAGGCTTAGAAGCTACCCTTAACTCATGCATAACAATAAAGCATGTAGATATGCAATGTAGCTCAAATAACAATAAACAATAATAAAAAAAATATGCAATAAGAATCATGAAATACATGTATAAATGCATAAATAATTTAGAAAACATGCATATGTAAACACAACATTTCTCTTCCCCTTTTTGTCACTCATCAACAAAGGTGAAGAAAAACAAACAATACTAATAAAAACATATTTTTGAAAGGAACCAATTTAAAGAGAAACAATTTTTTTACTTTTTACTAATTGATACCAATTGAACGAAATCTTTTTCAATTCAAGAATACCAATTGAAGGTAAACTCTAAACTATTTTGCAATATAGATACCAACTGAAAATAATACCAATTTAAAGTTATTGATACCAATATTAAATTATATAATTTTTCTAAAATAAATCTTTTTCTCAAAAAGATGGGAGTCAGATAACAATTGAAAAGTATATGAAATATCCATTGAATGGAAAATCAACAATTGTTCTCCCTCTTTTTGAAATACCAACGAAAATAATGCATAAACTTGTATAGGATACCAATTTAACATTTTAGAACTAAATCAAGTTTAGCAAGAAAATAATTTGTGCTAAAAATGTATGTATAGACATTGTAAAACAAGCATAATCAAAATTATGTATATGTATATATGATCAGAGCAATAAATAATATCAATTAAGATATGATGCATACATATATAGAAAACAAGTATGAGTATACAAAAGTCAATTTTCATTAAAAATTATGTATATCTCATAACAATTCACCTTTTTCATGCACAAATTTAAATAGATTTTCATTAAGGCACACAAAGTATGGTCGCCCAACCAACCGCCCTTGGAAGGTAAGGTTTTCAAAATATGATCTGAAAGTATTTTAACATATTTGAAAACTCTACCAATTGAAGAATAAAAACTAGTTTAAAGATAATTTTGAAAACTAGTTTAAATCCTTCAAGAAAGAAATAAAATAATATGTATCCCATGAAAACATGTTAAGTATATAATAATTGACACTCAAATATAAAAAATGCGCTAATAAGCTCATGAATCTAAAATCATGAGTAAACAAGATGTAGAGTGCATAAGAATCATATAATAAGCATAATCATGGAGATAAGATCATGGAGCTTAAAGAAAACAAAAGAAATTTCTTTTTCATAAACATAAAATCATCAAAACTAAACAAGACGCATAAATTTCAAGGTATATGTATGTTTTGTCAAAACTAAAAGTTTACATATATATCCAAATATGACAAGAGTCCATATGAAGTAAGTGATTCAAGGATAAACATGTATATCTAATAGCTTTAACAAATTTAACATATAAATGAAGCCAAACATGAAAACATAAAAAAATAGAGAATACAAGAGTAAATGCAATAATCATTAAGACTAGGTCATACATATACATGTAATGAGTACACATGAACAATGAAGCACCCAAACATAATACTCAAGTGTAGCTCACTAATTGTATAGGTATAAATACAAGTTTAATGAAAGTTACATTATTTTTCATTGATTTTGCAAAGCGAAAAACTTACAAAAAAGGGGTCGAGGAGCTAAATTACAAGTAATTCTTTGCAGGAAGAAGATTACAGGAAGATCTCCTCTGAGATTTCTGAGAAAGTGTGCCGGTTGGAATCTGATCAGCGCGCGATCATTTTATCCCTTTGACCATGCGATCAATCAGACAATCGGACTGCCGCCTGATGGGATCCCTTCTCGCCTGGTTCGGGGAATCGGAGAACAGAAGGTCGATAGAGCCCTCTTGTTACTTCTCGAGCTGCCTCTGCTTTAGAATTCCTTCTCGCCTGGTTCCGAAGATTCCTTGAAAGGGAGGAAGATTTTAGGGTATTAGCACCTTGATTAGAGAAGTAATTCTCTGAATTCTTAGAAGCAAGAGAGTAGATCTCTATCTCTAGTTCTCTTCTCCTCTTTTCAGCCTCTGTCTCTGTGTGTGTCTTCGTATACCTCTGGTGGGCTATTTATAGGGAGAGCAGGGGTATAATTGTCCCTTGAAAGTCTAGAAACAAATTGAGTCAATCTGTTTAAATCTGAAAAGTAGCCTTGCCGCGAGGCTAGAATCAGCTTTTGCGAAGCTAGGAATAGCAGGTAATGTTGATCTCCTGATTCGCTTTGATTCTTTATAAATAACTGAAAGATCTCCCCTAATCTTCTTATTTGTTTTAAGAGAGTCAAGAGATTATGGTAAACAACTATCAAATTTGATCTCAGATTTGATCTCGATTAGATTTGACCTTGAATAGATTTGATTTCATCTGGAGATTTAATTGGTCAAAGGTGACCATAAAAGACCCGCAGTGGGGCTACTTCGTCGAGCTTGTAGTGGAGCTGGGGGAAGCGTCTGGCGAAGTTAGAAAGAAAGCTCTTCAGCGGAGCTGGATACTTTCGTGGCGAAGCTACCCATTAGCCTTCTGCACGGCTGCATAAGATTTTGGGCGAACGGAGTTAACTGAGCACCTCTGGCAGCGGAGTTCATGAGGGGACTCTCTGCGATGCTAAGCAATTTCAGCTTCTCATGCGAGACTCATCTTGTGGGCTCATGTGGGGCTAAGTGTTGAGCTAACTTAGTGTCCCCTACGAGCTTTTCTTGGTTTACTGTCTGCTTCGCCGGATTAGTAGAGTTCAAGTTGCTGATTTGTCCCTTTTGAGATTGGTGAAGAACTGGACGTCAGTTTGTCTACCACTTGTCTTTTATAGATGTCAACAAGCTAGGCATATGTTCAGGCCAGTCAGAAATCTTGTCTTTTTTAGAGTGTCAACAAGACCTCCTTTAAAGTTTTCGTAAGTTTGCAATGGACTGGTTCAGACTCTGAAATATTTTGAACTGCTTTGATTGATGGTATGTGAAATGCGAACTTCGCCATAGTGGTTGAGTTCAGCTGCGATTTCAATTCTGCTTCAGGATTGGAATAAGTTCGCCAAGGAATCGTGTAGATTCGCGATTCTGAATAGCTTCGTGTCTGGATAGCTTCGCGTCTGGATAACTTCGCGTCTGGATAACTTCGCGTTAACTCGGTGTTTGGAACGACGTTCCTTTCCCAAGGCTAACTGCTTTTCGGCTAGTTACGAGAAGGACTGCTCCTTTTTCGAGGTTAGAATAACCTCTCTTGCATTAACGAGGGAGTATTCCCTTTCTCAAGGCCTAGCACTTGAATGCCTTAAATTCGCTCGCGCTTCCAAGCTTGAAGTAGCGACGGTGTGGTCAAACCATGAGGCCTATAAATAGGACACTTTAAGTCCTCTTCAAGGAAACAGTCTGTTCATGACATCTTCCTGGTTGTCCAGAGAAGGAGACTCAGATTTTTGAAGTAGTGGGGGTGCCCACCCTGGCCACTAATCGGCTAAGAACTGGTGAGTCTTGGTCATCCAGAGACTTTTACCAATAGAATAGTGACTTTAGGGAGCTTACCTCCCTTAATCTTAGCTTTACCAACTACTTCAGGGTTTGATTTTTCTTGTTCTTCATTCTGTATCTGACTGATTTGCAGAGAAGGGCTTCAACCCTATTTTTCAGCTTCTCGGCGAAGCTATCATTCTCGCTTGATTAGAAACAGACTTTCCCATGCCGGGTTCTTATCTTGATCTATTGAATCTGCCTGTTAAATCCACCACGCAGGCAAGAATTGGAACTTAGTCTCTTCAAGGTCAAGCCAGTCTTGCCATATAGGTGGGGCTAAGACTGTGTCCCTCTGGACCAGTCTGGCTTAGCCATATAGGCGAGGTTAGGACTTGGCCCTTTTTGATGCTCCTTCAGTCTAACTGCCTTAAGCGGAGCTAAGACTTAGCTTATGCTGAGCTAGCCCATCATCACTGTGCAAGCGAGGCTATCCTCTGCTTAATTGAAGCACCACTGAATCGGATATGAATTGCTTCGCCCAAAGAATATGTGTTAGCATTTCATCTTTACAGTTTCTCTTTGATTTAATGCTAACCTGTTCCAGTTTGCATTGCAGTGAACTGTGCCCGCCAGTCTTTTGTCTTGATGAAAGAGACCAGAAACTTACCTCTTGATCTTCCAGTTGAAACTTTAATCCTAAGCAGGAGGAACATACTGGAGCAACTGATGTGTATTCTAAGAAGAGGTTGGCAGTTGCTTATCCGAGATGATCCACTTCGGGAAGGGGCTGGTAGTCGCTTGATTAGTCACATATATTGCATTTACATTGTCACCTTACCATACTTTTTAGCTAATAAATCCTATTAATAAGTCTTCTTTTTTCTTTGTTATATGTAGGCCTAAGTGCTAAAAGAAAGAAAAGAGAAACAAGCCCAAAAGCCCACCAAATTCTGATTTAATTCAGAATAAATTCAAAATGAAGGAATCAGGGCAAAATCTTGGCATATCAAGAGGTTGAGAAGAATCCTCCCTGAATCAAGCGGTTGAAGCCACACAATCAAAGGCTATTTCATCAACTTTTGGAGCAGAAATAAGAAAACCAGAAGAAGATACGGGCAAATCACCAAACCAGAGACTTCCAGCAATTGGGTGTGGCCACCTGGCCACACTAGGGCCGCGGAAACGCGGCCCAAGCCACATTTTCGCGGCCAAGTAGAGTCAGTTGGGGGAGCGTTTGCTCCCCTAATCTTCCCGGGATCCTCCCCTTTTGGTTTTTCCCTATAAATACTAGTTTCAGCAAAGAAAAATGAAGCGAAGATTTGGATTAGAATTTGTGCTTATTTTCTAAGGATTTAGGAACTTTGTTAGCTAGCACAAAAGTTGTAATCTTATTTTTTAATTTGTAGTCCAGTATCAAAACTTGTGAGAGAGGGAGGAATTGAGTGCTTGTACTTGAAGATGAAAGTGACATCAATGCAAGAATCGAGCCGCTTTTTCTTCCACTCGTATTACGGTATGGCTTGCATTGTTTATTGCTTTCTTCGTTGCTTTCCATGAGTAACTAAACGGTTTTCTGAGCTCGCTATTGTAACTCTCTCTAGTTCTTCTTCTCTTCTAGCTTTAAAGAAAAAGACCCAATGAATCATATGCATGCTTTACTTAAAAGCCTTTCTTTTTGAAAGTGTTCTTGAAGGCACATGAGGATGGGATTGAATTGTTAAACCCTCACTTCTTCATAAACGTTTCTTAAACTGTTTTTACTTCATTCTTGCTTCTTCGCGCTTGATGATTTAACATTCAATTCTAAACGATTTTTCAAAGAAAAGATTGAACTCTTCCAACCATCTTATGTGCTTTACTTCAACCTTTCTAAAATCAACTTTAAGTTTTGCCTATGATCAATTTGAGACACTTAGGATTTCAATAGAAGAATGAATAATTGAGTAGTGAGATAGTGAGCCCAGATTTTCTTCCTTATAATAAACAACAAAACAATTTTCGAGCTTTCTAAATCACCTTCTCCAAAACCTTTTCTAAAAGTTACAATTTCTCTTTTAATCATCTCTTTCTTTCCATCCTCTTTTCCCTTAAAAAACGAACACAATTCTTTGTTTTTAAATGATTCACCAAAAAGCTTCCATCGCATTCCTCCTCGTGGACACGACCTGTTAGCCACAAGCTACACGGTAAATTCTTAAACTCTTTGATTGTTCTTTCATTTTAACAATCAATTTTTGGCGCCGTTGCCGGGGAGGGAACGGTGTAGTTGTTTTCTAACAAGTTTTGTATGTTGATTCAGGGACTTAAAGATTCAGATTCAGCATTCAATCTTTGCAAGAGAAGACTTGCAAATTCTGTGCCCCTACTCTCGAAAGTAGGAAACAGAATTTCAAGAAATTGCTTTGCAAAAATACTGAAAATTCCATTGGACTACTAAAACTCTTTTTTACAGGACATATTGCTCGTAAAAATTTAAGTTTTTGTATGTTACATTCTTGCTATATCTGTTATCCACCATCTCTGTTTTAAGCCAACAGTAAAACATTTGTTGAAAAGTTTAAAAAATTAATTAGACATTTGCATTTTAGGCACGAATCTTTTCAATTCATTTACTTTACTGTTGAAGAGTGCTGGAGCAAGGTACGTATGCATTGCATTCAGAATAGGACTCATTTCTTGGTTGATTTATATTGCTTTGAGTGAATCTTGTTTATCTTGTACACTTGCACAAAATTGATTTTAAGGACAACACCCAATAACAAGATAAGGTGGGGATTTAATCACCCTTCTTGACCCAAAAATCAGATTCCAAGTACGCACAACCTAAGCCTAAGTAAAATCTGATAGACGTTGGCCTTTGGGACATCTCGAACTCACCAGGAGATTATCCTAAAGAGGGAAGTGTTGAAAATTGACTCCTGCCAAATCAGTGTCTAGAAAGGGGATTGAGGGCCGAAAGCCTGAAGATTAGTGGTTACTTAATTAAGGAACGTCTTTGACGGATAACCTCCCACCAATCTTGCCCTGACCTGGCTGATTAGCTTGTGGTCAAAGTCTACATTCTACCTCCTGTGGACAATCAACCAGTTAGGAGTTGTCTAGGTCAAGGTTACCTTAGACTAGGCTTGGTTGATTACTATTGTTGATTGTTGGTAAACTTGTTTGTGATTGTGATTGTGTTTGTGTATGCAAGTGTGGTCGAGAGACCCTAATTCATCTAGATTGACTAGAAACACATCACCACCCAAGTTTGAACCAAGATCAGATTCGGTAATGACTCAATCAACATCACTGCAGGATAGGTTCTACCCCATTAGAACCTCACTTCTATCTTGCATTCTACTTCCATCAGTTGGTGAATAAAATTTTGAGCTCAAGCCTCAATTCATCAACACACTCCCCAAGTTTCATGGCTTAGAGCCCGAAGATGCCTACTTCTTCATAAGAGAATTTGAGAAAGTATGTCTAATGATGAAAATCTCACACCTTGTAGACGATGCTATTAGGTTGAGATTTGTCCCTTTCACACTTAAGGACCTAGCAAAGAAGTGGCTCTACAGCTTAGCGGCCGGTTCTATCACATCCTGGGATGGTTTTATCAAGGTCTTCTTGAAGAAATTCTATCCAATTCATAAAACCTCTCTCATTAGGAAGATGATCATGCAATTCAAGTAAGAACCTAGTGAACAGTTATGGAGGTACTTTGAACGCTTTAAAGACCTCCTTGTCCAATGTCCACATCATGGAATAGAGAAATGGCGACAATGCCAAATTCTTTATGACGGTTTAGACTATTCCACCAAAACCCTCTTAGAAAGTATGTGCCAAGGGGGTTTCTTGTAGAAGGATGAAAATGAAGGATGGGATTTGTATAAAAATCTAGCTGAGAAGACCATCCAATGGGAACCCACTAGTGAGACCTCTAGGAATCCCAACTCCATCTCTTCAAAAGGAGGTCTCCATTCTATCAAATCATCCATCGCTAATGAGGCTAAGTTAGCTAACCTAGCTAGAAGACTGGAAGCTCTAGAAACGAAGGAACCAAGTCCAGTCAATCAAGTCAGCCCAAACCAATTTCCAACTCCGGACTGCACTTACTGTCAAGCCATAAATCATGTGTTCGAGGAATGCCCAGTGTTTCGGCTCAGCAAGCATACCATGAACCGATGAATGCGGCCTTTTCAAGGCCGAACAACAATCCTTACGCACTAACGTACAATCCCGGCTGGAGAAATCACCATAATTTCTCATGGAGCCAAAATAACTCTGACCATTCACGATCAAATCATGCTAGCCACTTCCATCATGGTAATAATTCTTCCAATCATCAACTTAACTTCTCCAATTTCCATAATAATTCTCCCAACCATCCACCTAACTTTTCAAATTAACAACAGAATTTTCCCAACCAAGCTCCACAATCCTCCTTCCAGAATCCTCAACTAGAAAGAAGAATGACTGACTTTGAGAGAAACATGGAAAGATACATGAAAAATCAAGATTCTCTCATGCAAACTATACAAAGGTTAGAGGTTCAAATGAGCCAACTAGCCACTCTACAGAATAAGAGACAAAAGGGTATCCTGCCTAGTCAGCCTATAACCAATCCGAGAAATTCTCAACAAGCTCATTTGGCTGAAGATCATTCATTGAATCAATGTAATGTTGTTCATACATTGAGGTCAGGAAAGAGAGTTGATAATCAAGTGTCAACGCCAACCAATCCCATTCAGCACAACCACTATCAAGCATCTACCTCATCTAATCCAAAACCTTCCAATTTTGACGAATCTGAAAAAGATAAGTCAGCCAGCCAGGTGCACCAGCCTATAGTACCATTTCCTAATAGGCTGAAAAACAATAAGCAAAACCCACACATGGACAAGATAATTGAGATATTTAACCAAGTGAAGATAAATGTGCCACTTCTCGATGCCATCCAACAAGTCCCTTCCTATGCTAAGTTTCTTAAGGACATGTGCACCAAGAAGAGAAAGGCTAATGTACCAAAAAGGTCTTCTTAGTCACTAACATTAGTGAGCTACTATCGGGTCCGATTCCTGTCAAGTACAAGGATCCAGGTAGTCCCACCATTGCCTGCACAATAGGACAAACAGAGATTAGTCGTGCACTTCTTGACTTGGGGGCAAGTATCAACTTGCTTCTATTCTCAGTTTATCAACAATTCGGGTTGGGCGATCTTAGTCCAACTCGAGTCACCATCCAACTGGCTGACCGTTCTGTAAAAGTTCCAAAAGGGGAGATTAATGATGTCCTGATCCGGGTAGGAGAGTTCATTTACCCTGTCGATTTCATAGTTCTGGAGACACAACCTGTGTCCAACTCCAATCATAGGGCTCAAACTCCTATTATCCTAAGGCGACCATTCCTTGCTACTGCTAATGCCATCATCAATTGTAGGAATGGGTCTATGAGGTTAACCTTTGGGGACATGACTAGAGAAGTCAATGTCTTCAATCTAGGAAAATAACCCCGCGATATCGAGGACCAAACATTTGAAGTCAACCTAATTGAGAACTTGACAAGTGAACATGGGGAAGAATTGGAATTAGAAACAGAGTGTGACTTCGAGTTAGAGTCTGACGACCTTAATCTTGATCAGGTTATAGATTCTGCTGTGAATTGGGCCACGCACCCTATTCACCAATAATGGAGCCAACAGATTTGACTAGTCCTTCCAGTGAGCCTTCCTCTTCCTTAGAATTGAAAGCCTTACCTACGCATCTCAAGTACGCCTATCTAGGCGAACAAGAGACCTTTCCTGTTATCATTGTCTCCCATTTAAATGACGGGGAAGAAGAAGATCTTAAAGCTATTCTAAGAAAACATAGGGAAGCCATTGGGTGGACTATGACCGATATCAAGGGATTAAGTCCGACCATCGTTTAACATCGCATTCATCTCAATGAAGACGCCACACCTAAAAAAGACCCGCAGCGTAGGTTAAATCCTATATTTGAAGAGGCTGTTCATGCTGAAATCATAAAACTCTTAGATAATGGGATAATTTATCCCATTTCTGATAGCCAATGGGTCAGTCCTGTCCACGCGGTTCCAAAGAAATCCGGTTTCACCGTAGTGGAAAACGAGAATAAAGAGTTGGTTCAAACTCGATTTCCCACGAAGATCCAAGTTTGCATCGACTATAGGAAGCTGAATGCTGCAACTCGTAAGGACCATTTTCCACTTCCCTTCATTGATCAAATGCTTGAACGTTTGGTGGGTCACGAGTATTACTGTTTCTTGGATGGTTACTCGGGGTATAACCAGGTCCCTATCACTCCTGAGGACCAAGAAAAGACTACGTTTACATGTCCATTTGGGACATTTGCTTATCGTCGAATGCCCTTCGGCTTATGCAATGCCCCAGTAACGTTTCAACGTTGCATGTTGAGTCTTTTCTCTGATATGGTAGAACGATTCTTAGAGATCTTTATGGATGATTTCTCCATCTACGGAATTCATTTACTCAATGTCTCCACCATTTAGAACTCGTCCTCCAACGCTGTGCTGAGAAAAATCTGACACTGAACTGGGAGAAATGCCACTTTATGGTAAAACATGAAATTGTCTTGGGTCATGAAATCTCTAAGAAAGGAATTGAAGTGGATAGAGCCAAAATCGAGGTTATTGCTAAGCTTCCCATGCCCAAATGCGTTAAGGACATTAGATCCTTCTTAGGACACGCTGGTTTCTACCGAAGATTTATCAAGGATTTTAGCAAAATTGCTAGGCCCTTGACTAATCTGTTAGCTAAGGATGTGTCCTTCACTTTCGATGCTGAATGCATAACTCTTGGAAGAAGCTTAAGAGAGAGCTTATTTCTGCACTAATCATATCAGCACCGGATTGGTCTAAGCCGTTTGAAATCATGTGCGATGCTTCCGATTTTGCCATAGGCGCTGTCTTAGGACAACGCACTGATAACAAGCAGCATGTGATTTACTACTCTAGTAGGACTCTCAACGATGCTCAACTGAACTACACTACTACTGAGAAGGAATTCTTGGCAGTAGTGTTTGCCTTAGAGAAATTTGGTCCCTACCTACTAGGGTCCAAAACCACCATTTTCACCGATCATTCTGCGCTTAGGTACCTCATGATGAAGAAGGATGTCAAGGCCCGACTCATTCATTGGATCCTCCTTCTTCAAGAATTCGATCTTGAGATTCGAGATAAAAAAGGCGTAGAAAATGTCGTTGCTGACCATCTCTCGCGGATCCCTAATTCTCCATGCAACGAATTACCCATAAATGAGGATTTTCCTGATGAATATCTCTTAGCTATCTCTAGGGAACCTTGGTTTGCTGATATAGTGAATTACTTAGTCACAAATCAAACTCCGTCTCATTGGTCCAAAAACGATGTATACCGGTTCTTATCCCAAGTCTGGTATTTCTTTTGGGAGGAACCGTATCTTTTCGAGTACTGTTCTGACCAAATTATTAGGAGATGCATCCTCGATGAGGAGGTTAAGAGTGTTCTATCTTTTTATCACGAAGTTGCATGCGGTGGACACTTTGGTCCCTGCAAGACTGCTGAAAAAGTGCTACAAAGAGGGTTTTATTGTCCCACTTTGTTTATGGATGCTTATGAATTTTGCAAGACGTGCTCTAGATGCCAAATGGTAGGAAGGATTTCAAAACAAAATATGAGCCCCTCAACCCAATTCTAGAAATAGAATTCTTTGATGTTTGGGGCATCGACTTTATGGGTCCATTTCCTAATTCATTTGGAAACCAATACATATTGGTTGTTGTGTATTATGTGTCCAAGTGGGTAGAAGCCATTCCTTGTAAAACCAATGATAACAAAGTTGTCATAAAGTTTTTGAAGGAGAACATTTTTTCATGCTTCGGAACCCCTCGTGCGATCATCAGTGATAATGGCACTCACTTTTGCAATAGATCTTTTGAAGCTCTTATGCGAAAGTATGCCATAACCCACAAGTTGTCCACACCTTATCATCCTCAAATCAGTGGGCAAGTTGAGGTTTTTAATAGACAAGTCAAGCTTATCTTGGAGAAAACTGTGAACCAAAACTGGAAAGATTGGTCCATCAAACTTGTAAATGCTCTATGAGCCTACAGGACCGCTTTCAAGACGATTCTAGGAATGTCTCCTTATAGGTTAGTCTATGACAAACCTTGTCACTTACCCGTTGAGTTAGAGCACCGAGCCTTATGGGCAATCAAGCAGTTGAATTTCGACTTGACTAAGGCCGGTGACCTTCGAAAATTACAAATTTCCGAGTTAGAGGAATTGAGAAATGAGGCCTATGAAAATGCTAGGATCACTAAAGATAGAGTCAAGATTTTTCATGATAAGCACATCATAAGAAAAACTTTTGTCCCTGGACAAAAAGTCTTACTCTATAATTCTAGGCTTCATCTTTTTCCAGAAAAATTGAAATCAAGATGGACTGGGCCATTCATTGTAAAAACCGTGTTTCCACACAGTGCAGTTGAGATCAGTGACACCAAGAATGGAAATGACTTTAAGGTAAATGGTCAATGCCTTAAACCTTTCTTGGAATCGATGCCGGTAAATGAAACGGCAATGGGTCTTTTTGACCCAGTGTATCGGTAACTTTCCTCCTTTCCATTTTATTTCATGCATTTATACATTTCTTTCATACATTGGGGACAATGCATGAGATAAGTATGGGGGAGGGTTCTAACATGACTGATATAAAAAAAAACTTTTTGAAAGGGGTAGAACAATATTTTGATATATTTTTTGTAAGAAATTAAGTCAATTTTAAGGAATAGGAAAATCATAATTAGGATTTCATACACTTGGTCAAAATAAGATAACTTATTTGATTTTTAAGGTCAGGAAAAAAATTTGTGAAAGTAATTTAGTCTTGATATTTACCTTGATGACATATGCACACTAAATACACTTACACACTTAGGGTTTAAAAACAGAGACTCCTATGCCTTATAAAAAAAGTATATTATGAAAAAGATAAGAAAAAAACAAGTCTAATTATTGATTAGCTAGGTGCTTTGGCCTAAGCAAGCCTTAGTATTTATGCAAAAGATAATTAGATAAGTTTGAAAAAAAATGTGTATATAAATCCTGTGATTAAGCTGGGTATTTATGCCTCATGAAGCATAAGTATTCACGCCTAAAAGGGGTATATCTTATAAATAAAAACCTTGGTTTCGTGGCCTTATCTATCTGCTCGAGTGTTTAAATTCTTAGGGGTGTTTTCTCACCTGGTGCCCTAAAACTGTCCGGTTTGGGTGTCACCGACTGAAGGCTCGTTACATGGGCAGATTAGAAAGCCTAATGAAATTGAGGAATAAATTTCACCAAAAATAAATAAGGCATAAGAGTTAATGTTAAAGAACCCTTAGTCAACTTCACAGTCACGATGGTGCATACGACTCAGGGTAAATTAATAGACTAGATGAGAAAAATAATTTGACTCCTTACTTTAATTAATGACATGTTGTTGAATAGTGGCTAAGTTTAGGAATGAAAATTTTGATATTCCTATAACTTATAGATTACTTAAAGCCTTACAAATATACTTCAAATATTTTCTCCTTTAAAAAAATAAAAAAATGCTTTTCGAAAATACTAACTTTTTCTTTTTCTTTATGGATTTTGTGGGTGCAATCCACTGAAAACCCTCACGAGACAAAACTCGTCCTCTAGGGGTAACCTAGAGGTTTAACGGCTTGTTGCACATACTCAGTGCAATCGAGTGACCTACGAAAGTGGTCCAATAATTGATTAAAATTAGTCTGATGTTTTGCTCGAGGACGAGCAAAAGATAAGTGTGGGGATGTGATTAGTCATATATATTGCATTTACATTGTCACCTTACCATACTTTTCAGCTAATAAATCCTATTAATAAGTCTTCTTTTTTCTTTGTTATATGTAGGCCCAAGTGCTAAAAGAAAGAAAAGAGAAACAAGCCCAAAAGCCCACCAAATTCTGATTTAATTCAGAATAAATTCGAAATGAAGGAATCAGGGCAAAATCTTGGCATATCAAGAGGTTGAGAAGAATCCTCCCTGAATCAAGCAGTTGAAGCCACACATTCAAAGGCTATTTCGTCAACTTTTGGAGCAGAAATAAGAAAACCAGAAGAAGATACGGGCAAATCACCAAACCAGAGACTTCCAGCAATTGGGTGTGGCCACCTGGCCACACCAGGGCCGCGAAAATGCGGCCCAAGCTGCGTTTTCGCGGCCAAGTGGAGTCAGTTGGGGGAGCGTTTGCTCCCCTAATCTTCCCGGGATCCTCCCCTTTTGGTTTTTTTCCTATAAATACTGGTTTCAGCAAAGAAAAATGAAGCGAAGACTAGGATTAGAATTTGTGTTTATTTTCTAAGGATTTAGGATCTTTGTTAGCTAGCACAAAAATTGTAATCTTGTTTTTTAATTTGTAATCCAGTATCAAAACTTGTGATAGAGAGGAATTGAGTGCTTGTACTTGAAGATTGAAGTGACATCAATACAAGAATCGAGCCGCTTTTTCTTCCACTCGTATTACGGTATGACTTGCATTATTTATTTGCTTTCTTCGTTGTTTTCCATGAGTAACTAAATGGTTTTTTGGGCTCGCTATTGTAACTCTCTCTAGTTCTTCTTCTCTTCTAGTTTTGAAGAAAAAGACCCAATGAATCATATGCATGCCTTACTTAAAAGCCTTTCTTTTTGAAAGTGTTCTTGAAGGCACATGAGGACGGGATTGGACTGTTAAACTCTCACTTCTTTCATAAACATTTCTTGAAATGTTTTTACTTCATTCTTTCTTCTTCGCGCTTGATGATTTAACATTCAATTCTAAATGATTTTTCAAAGAAAAGATTGAACTCTTCCAACCATCTTATGTGCTTTACTTCAACCTTTCTAAAATCAACTTTAAGTTTTGCCTATGATCAATTTGAGGCACTTAGGATTTCAATAGAAGAATAAACAATTGAGTAATGAGATAGTGAGCCCAGATTTTCTTCCTTATTATAAACAACAAAACAATTTTTGAGCTTTCTAAATCACCTTCTCCAAAACCTTTTCTAAAAATTGCAATTTCTCTTTTAATCATCTCTTTCTTTCCATCCTCTTTTCCCTTAAAAAATGAACACAATTCTTTGTTTTTAAACGATTCACCGAAAAGCTTCCATCGCATTCCTCCTCGTGGACACGACCCATTAGCTACAAGCTACACGGTAAATTCTTAAACTCTTTGATTGTTCTTTCATTTTAGCAATCATCGCTTATCCGAGATGATCCACTTTGGGAATGCGGACGTCACCTGTAAGGTCTCGGATCCTTCCTTTGCCAATTTTTATCAAAGAAGATTCAGCTTTCTGGTGGCAACCGGTCCTTTGCCAATTTTCATCAAAGAAGATCCAGCTTCTTGATGGCAAAATCTGCCATTATGTGAAAGATTACGGCTTTGTGCAGGAGGAAGGCCTTTCGTGTCCAGTTGGTTTGGCTTATCACCTTGGAAGTAGATAGGACAACTTGTATGCCTTTGGAGCAATGATTCGGTTGTACGAAAGATCACCTTGATGTAGCGTCAATGTATCTACCCTTTTGTATCAATAAAAATGTTTATTCTCCGCTTATCTGCTCTGTTTCCCTCATCTTCCTTTTGAATTTTGAAGGCAATTGGAATGGACCGGCGGAGCTAAACTTCCTGCGAAGTTAAAGACAGAATCCTAGCTAAATCAGGAACGAGCTTCTAGCGAAGCTAGCATGAATTTTCTGCAAAGTTAGAGCCGAGCTTTCAGCGGGGCTAAAGTTCATCTTTCAGCGAAGTTATTCAAACGTCGCATGAGGTCGACGCTGAACTCACGGCGGAGTTAGCCCTTAGCGGGGCTGAAGTAACGCTTCTCGGGAAGGCGCTTAGGCACCGTTTCAAATTAATTTGAAACGACTGCCTGCGCTCCTTTCGAGGAGGCGACATTTGGGCAATCATCCGCCTATAAAAACCCAATTAGGCTGAAAAGAGAAGGCACCACTTCTCTTTGAATTTTCAGAGAACTCCAAATCTCTTCTCCTTTCTTCTTCGTTTGGAAATTCAAGCATTTCTTCAGTTCTCCAATGGCTCCCAAAAGACGAGCAGGAAAAGAGGTAGCAACCTCACGACGGAGGGACTTCTCCTCCTCCTGTCATCGAACGACCTATCGCGGGTAGGGATCTTTCCCTTTTGTTCAGAGATTTTCATCTCTTTTTTAAAGCCATCCTGGCTATTCCATGATTGATTGAGTTTTTACCTGCACAAAAATACAGAATTTCAGAATTTAAAATAATAGTGCAGGGTGCTCAATTCTACCGCTATAGCAAGTGGCTATGCGGGTTGTGATCCACAGGGAGTGACTAGCGATGGAAGCTTGTTTAGTAAGTTCTCTTTTATTTATTTATAATGTTATTTACAATGATATTTACAATGATATTTACAATGAAGAAGTGTGAAAAAGATTAGGAATTGGTGATTTACACTAAAATTAAAAGAAAGAAAACTAAAAACTAAAAACTAAAAACTTACTTACCTCTTTGGCATCTGCTTATCTTGGAACCGTGTCAATGATGTACCTTTCTTTGAAGGCGAACGAAGCATGGAATATGAAATCTTCCCTATTCCTGATCTATACTACAAATAAAAGGCAAGCTATACTACCATGAAAATAGATATTCATCACAATAAACCATCAACGACTCTTGCAAGGAGAAGGCAACTTTGAAGTTCTTGGTTTCATATGGATCCACAAACACAAAAGAGGGAAACAAAAACAAAACAAGAATAGAAAAAAGAAGCAAACTTCGATTTGATTCAATTAACAATGGAAGAAAAGATTACTTACACCGATGTCACCTCAGTACAAGCTTGATCTCCTTCCTCCATAAAAGTATCCTCTCCTCTCAGTTGCATAAAGAAAATTAAAAAATTACATAAAAAAAAAAACCTAAGTTACGATCTACAAATTAGCCTAAAAAAACCCTAAATTTGTTTCTGTACTCGACTCCACGCCCTTCTCTGTTGCTCTGCAGGGGTATTTATAGGAGATGGAAGAAGTAGAGTCCCGGTACGACTCCTCCACGAAAACTGATCGCCAGACTCATCTGTATTGCCGCGAAAACGCGGCTATGGACGTGTTTCCGCGGCCAGTCTGTGGCATCTGGCCACGTGTTTTCTCGCGTGGCCTCCTCTGGTCCGTCCATCTGGGTATATCCTTCTGGAAGTTGTGTACCGACTCTTTATTTTGAAAATTCGGGATAACTTGGGAAGCAAATTACCCTAAATCCAAATCTTTAAAACAATTTTTGTTATCTTTGCACTCTTCTCCCCTTATCTAAAGCCTTGTCCTGCAAGCAATTAGGGTTTAGTAGAAGTCCATCCCTTTCCTCTTCTTTTAGTAATTTCGACTTTTGCACATAGGCTTGTACATGGGCTTTTTAGGCTTCTGGGCTTCATTTAGGCTTTATTTCTTTATTTTTTAATTACGCAAGGCCTGCACACATTAAATAATAAAACATTAGTAATAGTGCATAATTAAAAGAATAAATAGGGAAATATGATAGTGAATGTGGTGATAAATATGCACTTTTTACTACCTATCACACCCCCACACTTATCTTTTTGCTCGTCCTCGAGTAAAAATAAAAAAGAATAAGAAAAGAAAAACTAATCTAGCTAACTCACTTTCGTAGGAATCACGGTTGCACTTAGCATGTGCAACAAGCCGTTAAACCTCTAGGTTACCTAGAGGACGAGTGTTGTCTCGTGAGGGTTTTCAGCGGATTACACCCACAAAATCCATAAAAAGAAAAATATTTGAAATATATTTGAAGAGACTAAGTAATCTATAAGTTTTAGGATTATAATTTTTATTCACTCTTAAACTTAGTCTTTATATAATAAATTGTTATCCATTTTAGGTAAGAATCAAAATTGAATTTTTGTATAGTCTCTTTCGTTACCCTAAGTCATATGCATCCATGTGAATCTTTACTAGGAATTCTTTAACTTGGACTCTCATGCCTCTTTATTATTATTTTTTTCTTTTTTTTTAATATGTATAAGTCATCTAATTTTCTTTCGTGTAAGCATGAAGGCTTCTTGAGGCCCTCATACCTAACTAATTGACTATTAAATGTGTTAGTACATATATAAATAATTTTTCTTAGTTTTCTTAGGCTTTCTAATCCACCCATGTAGCGAACTTAAAGTCGGTGGCTCCCAAACCGGTTAGTTTTAGGGCACCGGGTGAGAAAACACCCCACAAACTTAAGGATTCGAGTGAACTAGGCCGCAAAACTAAGGTTTTTATTTATACAATCACCTTTAGGCGTGAATACTTATGCTTCTTGAGGCACATGTATCCAGCTTAATTAGTGAATTTCTTTGTTTTTTTTATTTTTATTATTTTTTTACGAGGCACAAGGGTCTTTGTCTTCGAATCCTAGATATGCATTAGGTATGCACATTTCATTAAGGTAAAATTCAAGACTAATTACTTATTCAATTTCTCCTCCTATACCTAAAAATTCAACAATTTATTTATTTAAACCAAGTTTTAGAAATCCTAATCATGATTTTCCTAATTCTTAAGACTAACTTAGATTTCTTTCAAAAGATAAGTCAAAATATTGTCCTTTTTTTATTATTATTATTTTTTTTGGGTTAGTATCTAACTATTTTTGTATGTTAGTAAATCCTCCCCCTCACCTATCTCATGCATTGTCCTCAATGTATGAATGAATGCATGTATGCATGAAAAAGAAGAAAGGGAAGGAAAATATTACCTTAGGGGGTGGTTCCAGTGGTGGTCTAATTCGGCAAGCGTTGCTACCCAATCAAGATAATGTGGTAGTTCACGGGACCTACCTTTATTGATCTCTTTTCTATTTACATGTTTACAGTCCCCAGTATGAGTACGATCATGGAAGATCCTATCGTGAATCTTACTTCCTTTACATGACCAGTCCTGGAAAATTATCACAGAGTCATCATGGTCTATACCTATGTCCAACAAAAGAATGTGACTTGGTAGAATGGTTGACTTGGACTTAAGAATGATAGGTTCAGGATCCAATACAAACTCGGGAAAATTGACGTGGGGTTCGAGAGTTAGTTTTGGTTCAAGCGTTGAGTCCAAGTCCAAGAATTGAAACTCAAGTCCACAATCATTTTCCTACAATGGAATGTGATTTACTATTGGTGATTCAAGTTCAAGAATGACAGGTATGAGAATCAAAACTGACTTTAAAATATTACTCAAATCGGGTAACAAAACAGGAGTCAATATTGATTCGGGAATTTGGACTTGATCACAGATTTGAGAATCTAGGTCACATATCTCATTGAGTTCAATTTCATAAAAATGAGAACTTGCCAATTTGTCAATGGAACTTTCAAAAGTATGAAATTGGTCAAGTTCAATATGATGATCATCAAAAATGGGTAATTCAATTTCATGATCTATGGGTACGAGAATAAATGTTGGCTCAGAAAATTGGTCCAAATTGGGTAAGAATACCGGAGTCAACATAGATTCGAAGATGGAAACTGAATCGCAAAGTTGGGAATCGGGTTCACATTCACAATCTAATTCAATCTCATTGAAATTAAAACTAGCCAATTTGTCCAAGGATTGGGATTGATCAAGTTCATATTGATGTGATGAAATTGAATTTTGATCAAGGTCTTCTAGACAGAATGATTCTTGGTTCCTATCAACATGGTTGGTTAGTTCAAGAATGTTTGAAAGTCTAGAAATTTGATCATTCATTATATCTTGCAAACGATCCACTTTTTCTTCTAACCCATCGAATGGATCATTGGAGGACTGAAACATTGGTGATGTGGTAAAAGAAGTATATGAAGATAATTGTCGAACAGGTGGTTGACAATATGGCTCAGGGACGTTGTATCCCCATTGACTCTGTGAAGAGTAGTGATGATTATTCCAGTCTTATTCATAGTATTGGGACTGGGGCATGTAATGATTCGGATAAGACCAATCTGGCACACTAGGTTGGTTAAAGTTATGATATGCCGGGTTGGTAATATCCGAAAAAGAGGTTGGTGTGTAATATGGATTATTATTAAAATCGAAAAAATTGTTGTTATAAGCCATATCACAAATAAAACACAAACAAAGAAAAAGAAAACAAACAAATAAGCAAACAAAAAAAGAAAAAAAAGTTCTAACCTAAGTTAGGGCAGACTTATGACCTAGACGATTCCTAATTGGTTAGACTGTCCACGGAAGGTATAATGCAGACTTTGACCACAAGCTAATCAGCCAGGTCAGGGCAAGATTGGTGGGAGGTTTTCCGTCAAAGACGTTCCTTAATTAAATAATCACCAATCTTCGGGCTTTCGGCCCTCAATCCCCTTCCTAGACACTGATTTGGCAGGAGTCAAATTCCAACACCGTTCCCCCTTAGGATAATCTCCTAATTGAGTCCGAGATGTCCCTAGGGCCAACGTCTACTCATTTTTAGTTAGGTTTGGGTTAGTGAGTGAGGAGATTGTTTGTGGGCCAAGGAAGGGTGATGAAATCCCCACCTTATCTTATTTATAGGACAAGCCCTTAAGTCAATTTAGTGCACGTGTAAAGCAATAGACAAATATTCACTCAAAAGCAGTAAATCAGCCAAGGGTGCTTCCTAGTCTATATGCAATGCGAATGTACCTTGTCTCCAGCACTCTTCAACAAAATTAAAAAAAATTAAATAGACACGTGCCTAAGATGCAAGAGTCTAATTTTTTTTTATTTTCTCAACAAATAGGTTACTGTTAATTATTTAGCAGTGTGCAGGGTGATCACTGAGAAAAGTTAACAGAGCAGTAAACAAATCTTTCAATTTGCAGCAACCTGCAGAAAACAGCGTGAGTAGTTCACTACTCAGGCCGCGGAAACGCGGCAATTGCCGCGCAAACGCGGCTCTGTAGTAGGCTCTGCTGCTCTGCCTTCGAGGGCAGAGGCACAAAATTGCTATATGTCATGTGCTGCTGTTATTTTTCCTGTTCACTGATCCTGCAAACAAAAAGAATAATAAATCAATCAATAATTAGTTTTTTTTAAGAGAATACTTACCGTCCCTCCCCGGCAACGGCGCCAAAATTTTGATTGAGTTTTTACCTGCACAAAAATATAGAATTTTAGAATTTAAAACAATAGTGCAGGGTGCTCAATTCTACTGCTATAGCAAGTGGCTATGCGGGTCGTGATCCACAGGGAGGGACTAGCGATGGAAGCTTGTTTAGTAAGTTCTCTTTTATTTATTTATAATGTTATTTACAATGATATTTACAATGATATTTACAATGAAGAAATGTGAAAAAGATTGGGAATTGGTGATTTACACTAAAATTAAAAGAAAGAAAACTAAAAACTAAAAACTTACTTACCTCTTTGGCGTCTGCTTACCTTGGAACCGTGTCAATGATGTACCTTTCTTTGAAGGCGAACGAAGCATGGAATATGAAATCTTCCCTATTCCCGATCTATACTACAAATAAAAGGCGAGCTATACTACCATGGAAATAGATATTCATCATAATAAACCATCAACGGCTCTTGCAAGGAGAAGGCAACTTCGAAGCTCTTGGTTTCATATGGATCCACAAACACAAAAGAGGGAAACAAAAACAAAACAAGAATAGAAAAAAGAAGCAAACTTCGATTTGATTCAATTAACAATGGAAGAAAATATTACTTACACCAATGTCACCTCAGTACAAACTTGATCTCCTTCCTCCATGAAAGTATCCTCTCCTCTCAGTTGCATAAAGAAAATTAAAAAAATTACATAAAAAAAACCTAAGTTACGATCTACAAATTAGCCTAAGAAAAACCCTAAATTTGTTTCTGTACTCGACTCCACGCCCTTCTCTGTTGCTCTGCAGGGGTATTTATAAGAGATGGAAGAAGTAGAGTTCCGATACGACTCCTCCACGAAAACTGATCGCCAGACTAATCTGTATTGCCGCGGAAACGCGGCTATGGCCGCGTTTCCGCGGCCATTCTGTGGCATCTAGCCACGCGTTTTCTCGCGTGGCCTCCTCTGGTCCTTCCATCTGGGTATATCCTTCTAGAAGTTGTGTACCGACTCTTTATTTTGAAAATTCAGGATAACTCGGGAAGCAAGTTACCCTAAATCCAAATCTTTTAAAACGATTTTTGTTATCTTTGCACTCTTCTCCCCTTATCCAAAGCCTTGTCCTGCAAGAAATTAGGGTTTAGTAGAAGTCCATCCCTTTCCTCTTCTTTTAGTAATTGCAACTTTTGCACATGGGCTTGTACATGGGCTTCTTGGCTTCTGGGCTTCATTTAGGCTTTATTTCTTTATTTTTTAATTACTCAAGGCCTGCACACATTAAATAATAAAACATTAGTAATAGTGCATAATTAAAAGAATAAATAGGGAAATATGATAGTGAATGTGGTGATAAATATGCACTTTTTACTACCTATCAATGATGAATCTAGAACGATTCATTGTGATCTAGTGATCTCTGGGATCTCAAGTCCTTTAATTTCCCTTGATTTCTTGATTGGCAATCTAAGAACCGAAGGGGTTTCTTCTCCAAGCTTCTATGCGAAGCTAACCCTTAGGCGGTTCATATCCTGCCGAATAATAGGATGCGAAGCAACCTTTGGAGCGCAGCTGAAAAGGACCTTAATGCCCTTAAAATAATTTTTAGGCAACAGTACCCTTCTGACGAAGTTTGCCCCTGGTGCTTTGTCGCGTTCAGTTGTTCGAGGTCAAGCTGATATTTTTCTACATCCTGCCTTCATGTGGAGTGCGGAGTTAAGTTGCAGTTAAGAAGCTGAGCTTCGGGGCGAAGCTATTGTTAGGCCAACTTCGCTCGGAGAGCGGAGCTATGCCTTAACAAAAAATTATATTCTTGTTTTAGCTTTCCTTCAGCCGATAAACTAATCATAGTTTCTCCTTGTTTTTGCAGTGCACTATACTCCTGGTCCTCTGAACAGTCTCTTTGGAACGGCTAGAGGGTTGGATGGCGATGTTAGCAGTTCCAAGGCCAGGTTTCACTATTCAGCGAGTGGAGCGCTCCTGGTCGGGATGCACTTATTCATGCTGGGGATCAGCGCACCATGAGGAGCATCTTAACTACTGCTCCCTTTGAAGATTCCAACCGAAGAATCTATCGAAAGCCCGACTTCATGTTTGGAGATGCAGCACCAGATAATGATCCAGCTGTTAGTCGGAGAGGGGCAGTGGATTTTTAAACTGGATGACGAGAAGTATTATCTCCCATCTAGAAAGCGCCATTTTCCCGTGTCCTTCTTTCAATGTGTGACGAGGGCTCGAAAGATGTAGTGGCAAGTGACGCGGACTACCGATTCCGTTCATGTGGGGAAGTTGATAGCTTCGTCTCCTGGTTATACAAGGGTGGGTCCTCCTCGCTGCATATTGGGTCTCCACCCTGGGAACGTACTTTCGGACATCCCAGTGGGAGAAAATCCCGCGGTGGCTCAGACTTTTGGAAATCAGTTCTTTAAGGCTCATGGTAATTATCCAGACACTGATTTCAGGACCCCTGGGTAGACTCATCCTCCCAAGGCATGGTGGAGGGACTTGACTTTATATGTCCTTACCCATTTTGAAGAGGAGCTAGAGAGGTTGGGACTATATGAGGCCGTTAGGGCGACCTGTTACGGCATTCAGATGAGCGTAGCGAACTTCTACGCCATCTTTGAGTTATACTGCCCGGCTACAGGGACCTTCTTCACCCCTGTTGGCAAATTGGGCATGGCTTTGCAAGAGATGTGGGAAGTCTCTGCTCTGCCTTTAGGTTCTCTCCCATATGAAGAATATTTTTCATACGAGGCGGAATTGGTACTTCTGGAGAAGCAGGAGCCCGCCTTATTTGAGACTTATCGGGAGTTGATGTGCCACTTTTACATTTGCTCAAGCATGCATGGGAGTCATAAGGGAGCTTCATGCAGTTTGAAGAGCTGGGAAAATTATTTGTTCCCTGACCTGGAAGGTACTCCCGAAGCAGCTCATTGTGGAGCTGCAGATGAAGCATCTTTCACTGGATGGCAAGAGCACTCTCAAGGGGATTTGATTCTGGAAGAAGATGACAGACCCTATGAGAAAGGTGATATTCTTCGGAGTTTCCACCACCAGGCTTGTCGACCGATGTCTCAGAAGGCACTTCTAGCTGGCTTTTTAACGGTTTGGCTGAAGAGATGCGTGGTGCCATCTCCGTCTAGCGACGTCATTCATCCGACCATCTTATTGCCGGTTGTTCGTTTATTCCAAGGTTGTTCTCTCGGACTTCTTCCAGCAATGGTGTGCTGTATTTAAAGAGGTCTTTGTGCATTGATGGAGGCTTTCTGTAGGCCACCAACGACGAAGCGGGGAAAGGGAACTATCTTACCTCGCGACGGACCAAACCCCAGAATTAGTTTGCCATATACTTATTTGATGGAATGGTTCGCTCTTCACTGCCCCTCTATCATCCAAGCCAGTGAGGAGCCCCCAGAAGGTGTTCGAATGGCGCTTCTTCTTTGATTCGAGGGGTGTTCGTGGTCACGAACTTATGTGGGTGCGGTCCGCAAACTGCTATGCCATCATGACGTCTACAGCCTTTTTTGGTGCTTTCCCTACATTCGTGACGCAGGCTATGGTGAAGAATTCAAGGATGTTAGGGAGAGGCAGACGTCGTTGAGTCGGGGAGTCTTCGAATGGCTGGTTAGCATCCGGCCATCCCACTTGTTGTATAGAAGCGGGGACACCTGTTACCTGAAGCCCTATATTCCGAGTCGGTTTGCTCGTCAGTTTGGGTATGACCAATTGTACGTAGGTAATTCAAACAGCAGCCTGGCCTTCATGGGAAGCCTCATCGATGGAGCTCGTGCCTAGCGGTTTTATATTGCTGGCTGTACTGAGGCGCGGCTGTGCTTGCCGCTGAGAACTCCAAACCTTCTGACGACCCTGGGATTTTGCCGGTGATATAGAACTTCGAACTCTACACCAACTGAGTTTTCTATTAATTCCTTTGGTGTGAAGTTTATCTCTCAGTGGCTGAAGTGGAAGGTTACTGAGAAGAGCGAGGGTAAGAGGGTCCGCGTTCCAGGCCACAGGGAATTCGTTGCTTTTGATGATAGTGAGGACTCGGATGCAGGAAGTCCTCGTTTTGAAGTAGATACAGGTGCTGAGGCTCTAGCAGCTGCTTCTGGTGGGGTAGGTACAGCCCTCGTGGAACATGTTGATGTGGAAGAAGTGGAGGAAGAAGATCCTGACGTCCACTTCAAGCGAAAGTGGGAAGGCGGATCTCATAGGAAGAGGGTAGTGAAGAAACCTCGTCGCTACGCTCCTACTGTTATTGCAGAGGGAGAATCATCTGCAGCGCCTCCTCCTCCTGCTCCATTAGTCATTAAGCTGTCGGCTCCTAGGCAGACTGCTGGTAAAGCTGTTTCGGACCCGAGTAAGATCAGCTCTGTTCTTGCAATACACTCTTATATATTCCAAATAGCTCATTGTTTACTTCATGACTCAGGAACCGAGGCGGTGAGAGACCCGGGAGCCGAGGTCGCAGGAGAATAGGGGGAGCATTATGATCCCTTATTCACTTATAGAGAAGGTGATGAGGCTAGTTATTTTGCCGTCTCGAAAGAATCTGGAGGTGATGCGGCTGATGTAGGTCCTTCAGAGGCTGGGATCTCAAAAGTTAGCCTCCTAGTTTCTAGCTCTTTTGGGTGGACCACCAAGGGTTCGGCGAGCGAAGGTGGGGCGGCCGTCCGTGTTGACTCTGCCAAAAATTTTCCCATGGAGCCTGAAAGGACTGATGCCGTTGTCGAGGAATTTCAGAGAGAGACTGCGTCCAAGGCAGTTGAGGCGATACCATTTTTTGGTAACATTTTGCTCTTTCGTGAGTAATTTTTCTCATGATATTTATTACGCCTTGCCTAATCAAAGTTTAACCATAGGTGCCCCACCCTTGGGCGCATCGACTTCAAGGGGACCAACCGGTCTCCCTGAGGGACTCAGGGGTGAAACAAGTACTTCGACCGCGACGGACGCTGCTGAGTTGGATGCTTTGTATCACGGCTTGTCCTCTTATCAGCCCGAGCCAGCCAGAGGAAAGGGGTTGAGGGAACAGTAGTCACAGAACCAACCTCATTTCCAACTGTATCAGTAAGTGAGATGCCATTGGTTTTGCCAGTGCCGCCTATCTTGCCAAGCTCGGTGCTGAAGGTGATTACCAATCCTACTTCTCCAACACTGGTGGTTAAGTCAACTCTCCTAGAAGTCGTCACCAGTCCTACGTCGATTGTGGCTAATGTACTAATTTCAATGAGGACTCCTCCGAGATCACTAGCGATCCCTCATGTTGCTCCAGCCAATACTTCTACCATTCCTTCCACAGTTATGTCAATGAAACTGGTGGAAGCTTTGTCTTCAGAGGCTGCTCATTCACCGGGAGTAGTTGAGGCCGAGAATGAATTCGTGGCTGAGCTAGTCAACAACTTTTATAAGGGCTTGAAGCGCTCCATTACTTTGGTTTTGATGGGCTCGTCTACCTCATTCTCTACTCTAAAGGTGGTCCTCTCTCGAAGTATTGATAGTATTCGAGACTTTGGAGGGAACGACCAGGCCTTCGCGTTGGAGCTTCTGGGGGACAGGCTTGAGAAGGATGTGGACGAATGGCGCCGTCTTAACCATTCTAATCTGGGCCTTTAGTTAATGAACAGCTTGCGCACCTTGCTGCCCAAATGCGTGAAGCCCATCTCGCCGCTCAAGAAGCAGCTAAGGCAATTTTTCTCCGACTTGAAATCCTTAGAGATGAGGAGAGTAGAACTTGGGGACGCCATAGATGCTTCTAACAACGCTTTTCTTGATACCAAGGATAAGATTGAAAAAGCCAAGGAAATGATCAGAGAGGCTAATCTTCTTTTGTCCAAGGCTGAACCGGTGCATCTTGAAGAGATTGCTCGGTTAGAGCAGCTTAAGCTCAAAATGACTAAGTCCTGCAGCAGGAGTTAGCACAGAGGGCAACTTTGGTTGAGATTGAGGCACGCTTATTCCAAACGGCGAGCTTTAATGAGGCCGAGTTTGAGGTCGCAGGCACTTATCAGGGTTGCTGAGGAGAGGAAGAATAGGCTGGTCATTCTTGAAGAATGGATCAAATCCTACGAAGCAGCCTCATAGCTTGTAATCCGAGAATCCTTGTATCCCTATTTTGGAATCATTAAAAAGTGATTTTATTAGACTCCGCTGTTGCATTTTCAACTTGTTTTATCTTCTGAATTTTAATTTCTTTCTTTTAAGTTCAATCCTCAAAAGGATGTGGAATAATAATATAACTAATCCAATCAGTGGTGATAAGCTAATGGAGTTAGTCACACATTTGAGAAAATAGTTCTTACTGGACTAAAAGATGAGACTTGGCTATCTGTCAGTTCAGAGGTCGCAATGACATAACCGATTGAGAAGCCACTAAGCTCGAAGTTTTGTCATATGATGACAAAGAAATAGTCCCTACTGGACTGAAAGATGAGACTTGGCTATCTGTCGGTTCAGAGATTGCGATGACATAACCGATTGAGAAGCCACCAAGCTCAAAATTTTGTCATTCAGAGGTGACGAACTGGACATGATGACAAAGAAATAGTCCCTACTGGACTGGAAGGTGAGATTTGGCTATCTGTCAGTTCAGAGGTCGCGATGACGTAACCGATTGAGAAGCCATCAAGCTCAAAATTTGTCATTCAGAGGTGACGAACTGGACAAGATGACAAAGAAATAGTCCCTACTGGACTGGAAGGTGAGACTTGGTTATCTGTCGGTTCAGAGGTCGCGATGACGTAACCGATTGAGAAGCCACCATGCTCAAAATGTTGTCATTCAGAGGTGACGAACTAGACATGATGACAAAGAAATAGTCCCTACTGGACTAAAAAATGAGACTTAGCTATCTGTCGGTTCAGAGGTCGTGATGGCGTAACCGATTGAGAAGCCACCAAGCTCAAAATTTTATCATTCAGAGGTGACGAACTGGACATGATGACAAAGAAATAGTCCCTACTGGACTGGAAGGTGAGATTTGGCTATCTGTCGGTTCAGAGTTCGCGATGATGTAACCGATTGAGAAGCCATCAAGCTCAAAATTTTATCATTCAGAGGTGACGAACTGGACATGATGACAAAGAAATAGTCCCTACTAGACTGAAAGATGAAATTTGGCTATTGTCGGTTCAGAGGTCGCAGGGACGTAACTGATTGAGAAGCCACCAAGCTTGAAATTTTGTCATTCAGAGGTGACGAACTGGACATGATGACAAAGAAATAGTCCCTACTAGACCGGAAGGTGAGACTTAGCTATCTGTCGGTTCAGAGGTCACGATGACGTAACCGATTGAGAAGCCACCAAGCTCAAAATTTTGTCATTCAGAGGTGACGAACTGGACATGATGACAAAGAAATAGTCCCTATTGGACTAAAAGGTGAGACTTGGCTATCTGTCGTTCAGAGGTCGCAGAGACGTAACCGATTGAGAAGCCACCGAGCTCGAAATTTTGTCATTAAGATGTGACAAAGTGAACATGATGACAAAGAAACAGTCTCTACTGGACTGAAAGATGAGACTTGGCAATCTGTCGGTTCAGAGGTCGCAGGGACGTAACCGATTGAGAAGCTGCCAAGCTCGAAATTTTATCATTCAGAGGTGATGAACTGGACATGATGACAAAGAAATAATTCCATTAGGGGAAATCAAACTTGATTATTTACTCCATGGGGATTTTGATATCTCCTTCGGATGTTATTTGAAAGAAATTGTCAGAGATATATTGTTAATGTGACAACCAGAAAAGTCTACTGAGGACTGATTATTAGAAACCCGCTGGGGAGTTAGGAAATGAATCCCATAAGATATTACATATCCGAGGTGATCATTAACGTGACAAAAAGAACTCCGTGGGGATTCGTAAAGCAATTTGTCAAAGGTGTCGTGTTAACTTGACAAGAATTCATTTACTGTTAGAGGTGCTTGAGCATAACAGTAATTTGAGTGGACTTGTCGTTCTGTTAAAGAGAATGACAAGCGGGTTTATTCACTGGGGATATTGGCTTTATCCGTTGGGGAGTAGATTATAGTCTTGCTATCAGAGGTTTAGTGTTAACATGATAGGTTAGACTCGTTATTTTACAAAGGAGATGAATACCTTTATATGTGGTCTTACCATTCCATGGATGGGAATTGGTAAGTGATTTTGGAGAGGGAATCAAATGAGAACAGGTCCCTGAGGGTTTTTAGTAAATCCTCAGCCGTCAACGGGTTTGATATGCCTTTACGAACTACCGTTTGAGTCGGGCTAGCCATGCTATTCCCCTCAGCATGATGAGTTGTCGAGGACTTATATTAGGCTTAAAGGTCAACATTTTCCTCTATCCTTAACTGCGGAATCAAATAGGAACAGGTGCCTTAGGATTTTTAGCAAATCCTCAGCTGTCAATGGATTTGATACGTCTTTACCAACTACCGTTTGAGTCGAGCTAGCCATGCTATTCCCCTCAGCATGATGAGTTGTCGAGGACTTATGTTGGGCTTAAAGGCCAACATTTTTCTCTATCCTTAACCGTTAGAGGTGTTGGATTATTTGGTTACTGTATTTATAACCTTGATTCTTCTTTGAGACAACCAGTGTACGATCGGCTCTATACTGGTTTATGGTTGTATGATCTCATTTAGAGAAAGAGAGGAGCCCTCCTTCTACATATCTTGGATTTGAAAGTCTTGATCAGAGGTATAATGTTAACTTGATCATGAAAAGGATCCTATCAAGGATAATATTTTTTAAGAACCTGCCGTTGATTGGTATCATGAATAAATCACCATCTGAAGTCATAAAGTGATATGCCCCGTTTGAATAGACTGTTTCTATTACAAACGGTCCTTCCTATTTGGGCTAAAATTTGCCTTTGGTTTTGTGCGTCATGATCATCGGTCGTCTGACAGTTAAACCAAATCTCCTTTCTAAAAGACTCTTTACTTGACCTTCTTATTGAAGGCTTTTGAAATCCGGGTTTGATACAACTCAATGTGTTCTGAGCTTGTAACCACTTTTCATCTAGGGCTTCGAGCTCTTGAAGACGCAACCGATCATTGTCCTCTATTGTCATCTTAGTCATTAAAGCGACTCGCAATGATGGCCTTTGGATTTCTAATGGTATGACCGCTTCGCATCCATACACCAAGGAAAAAGGCGTATTGCCTGTGGGGGTCCGAACCGTGATTCGGTAGGCCCAAAGACATTCACTAAGCTTCTCATTCCAGTCTCGCTTATTTGATGAAACGAATTTTTTGAGTAGCTTAATTATTGTCTTGTTGAATGCTTCCGCCAAGCCATTAGCGGCAGGATTATAGGCAGTTGAAGCCACATTCTGAATTCGGTACTTATCGCAGAATCGATAGAATACTTGACTTATAAACTGGTGACCGTTATCATGGATGATCCGCCTAGGGACACCAAATCGATGGATGACATGGTGTTTGATGAAATTAACCACTTTAGAAGTTTTAACTTCAACCAGTGGTATAGTTTCTGCCTACTTTGAAAAGTAATCGGTTATCGCTAGGATAAACTGATGTCCTTTTGTCGAAGAAGGGCTGATTGGCCCTACGATATCAATTCCCCATGCTTCAAATGGCCATGAAGTAACAGTTAGATGGAGCAACTCTGAAGGCTGATGTATGAAATCTGCATGGATTTGGCATGCTTTACACCTTCGTGCATATTGGATGGCATCGGCTATCATGAATGGCCAGTAATATCCAAGCCTGTGCAGTCGGTCTTTAAGTTTTAGACCTGGCTGATAAGCTCCGCATATGCCGTCGTGCGCTTCTTTGAGTACTTCCTGTGCCTCTGAATTAGAAAGGCAACGGAGGAGGACACCGTCATATGAATGACGGTAAAGTATCTTCAGAGTTGAATCATAGTAAAAACGGAGAGACCTTCGTCTGATAGATGCCGCTTCTTTGGGATTGTCCGGCAGCAGACCATGTAAAGCATAGTCAATGAAGGGAAATTGCCAATCTCTTGGCTCAAGATTCGTCTAGATATTATAGACCTCTCTGGTTCTAACCATATGTTTAGAGCACAAAAGGTGTCGAGTCACCACTGTAAGGTGATACTTGGTGTCGACTGGCAAGGCTAGCGTTGTTGCTAATGCAGCCAGAGCATCGGCCCTAGTGTTTTGGGATCGAGAAACGTGACCGATGTAAAAACCATCAAACAGATTAGTCATTTCGATGACTGCGTGATGGTAAGGCACCAAGTCTTCGTGACGGACCTCGTATTCTCCTTTAACTTGATTGATAATCAGTTTTAAATCACCGTAAGCTTCAAGGTAGTGTACCCCATTTCATGAGCGAGCTGAAAGCCAATAAGTAAAGTATTGTATTCTGCTATATTGTTAGAGCTTGATTCTGTCAGAGAGAATTCTCTAGGAAGGACATGATTTTGTAGAGAGATAAACACAACCCCCACACGGCAATGACCCTGCCTTTAGGGCCTATTCTTGATGCTCCATCGAAGAACATCTGCCAAACTTCATCCTCTAAAGTTATATTATATTCAAAGACTTCATCTGGAATGTCTTCATGAAGTTTTGAGCTTTCCGAAACCGGATGAGCAGCCAAGAACTCTGCAAGTGCCTGGCCTTTAACCGCCTTCTGAGGGATAAAGCGCATGTCATATTGAAACAAAAGAAGCGCCCACTTAGCTAATCTTGAATTTAATGATCCTGGTTTCGTCATGAGAAGACGCAAAGGTTTCACTCTGGAAATGACATGTATGGTTTGGCCGACCAAATAATGTTATGTCTTCTGAACGGCAAAGACAAGAGCTAAGCATTACTTCTTAATAGGATTATAGTAAGACTCCGCCCCTATCAAAGTCCTGCTCAGATAATAAATGGCTTGTTCATACCCATTGTCATCTTTTTGGGCAAGCAGAGCACCGAGAGAATGGTCCATAGCTTTCACATAAAGCAGGAACGATTTCCCTGATGTAGGAACTACTAAGACTGGAGGTTTTGTAAGATATATTTTGATATCTTCGTAAGCTTCTTGACAAGCTTGATCCCATATAAAAGAAACACCCTTTTTCATGAGTCGGGTGAACGGTTGACAGTGGCCCGAGAGATTTGCGATGAATCTTCTGATATAAGCCAGTCTACCTTGCAGGCCTCTAAGTTCTTTGAGATTCTTAGGTGGATGCATGTTCTGAATGACTTTGACTTTGTCCGGGTCAAGATGAATTCCTTTTGATGTAACAATAAATCCAAGGAACTTGTCACTCGAAACCCCCAAGAAGGATTTTGTCGGATTTATTTTCAGCTGATGAGCCCGCATTATGTCGAACATCATTCTCAAGTCACGAAGATGGTCATTCTTATCGCGACTTTTGACAGCAATATCATCGACATAACATTCTACCGTTTTTTGGAGGTGATCATGAAAAATCATACTCATTGCCAGCTGATAAGTTGCTCTCGCGTTCTTTAACCCGAAGGGTATCACGGTATAGCAGTATACCCCCAATGGCGTTCGGAACGAAGTATGCTTCTCGTCCTCAGGATACATCTTAATCTGATTGTACCCTGAAAAGCCGTCCATGAAAGACATTCTTTCGAATCTACAGGTATTGTCAGTCATGACATCGGTGATGGGTAGTGGGAATTCGTCTTTAGGATAGGCTGTATTGAGATCACGGTAGTCGATGTAGATCCGTATTTTCTCATTCTTCTTGAGAACGGAATGATATTAGCAACCCAATCTGGATGCTGTTCCTCCCGTATGAAGCCGCATGCAATGAGCTTATAAACTTCGACTTCAATAGCCTCCATAATATTTGGACGAAACCGGCGTTGCTGCTGCTTGACTGGCTTGGCGTCAGGTCTGATGTTCAGATGATGCATGGCTACTTGAGGATCAAGTCCGGGCATGTCTTCGTAGTTCCATGCAAAGACATCTATATACTCCTTTACGAGTACTATCAATTCTTCTTTTTCCATAAGTGATAAGCTTTCACTTATAAAAATGGGTTTAAGGTGATCTTGGCTATCCAAGTTAACCTGGATCACCTTATCTTCAGTAGGTGGTTCACATTGTTCGAATCGCTTTTCCCACTGGAGATCCAATTGCTGAGCCCATTGTTCCTCATCAGTAGCTTCCGCTTGCTCCAATTGACTGCTTGAAGTCATATTAACGGTGAGATTCTCGAACATCGTTCCTATACTGACATCTGAGTCCCATTCGGAGGAAGAGGCAGAGTGTTATGGGATCAGTTTGTCATCCTTGGACTGAAAGATTGCTGGTGGTGTAGGTGTAACGTAACCCAAGCCCCTGCGTGTGTTATCATAGTAATTTGCCGATTTCCTTCTTGGCACGAAGTTGCACAGAAAACCACGTCTTCCTTTTCTGAAATTCAGGCCCTTCCCATACTTCAGGTTGTATCCCATTTTTCTCATCATACGGTGCGCTGGTCGCGCATAATGGAAAAATTGTGGGGTGTCTGAGTCTGAACTTGAATCCGCGGCAGCAGACCTTATCAGTTGGGCTTTACAAATACTTATGGTAACTGACCTTCTTTGGATGGAGGGATCACTAAAACGGCCCCTTCTATAGACTCGACGGGTGTACTAGATGCACTTGGTTTATGTAAAGGCATGTGCAGATAGCTATCCGTAACAGATTCAAACAATCCAACACTTACAGGATAATCAAAGGAAATACTATCATCAATTACCCATTCGCCCTCATCTTCAGAAGGAGTGTTACATTGGAGATTATTAAGGCATGCTATAATCGGTTCACCGATCAAAATGGCTGGCATATCTGCTTCAGACTCTGAATCTGTCTCATTGCCACTATCATCGTCGTCAGGCAATGATTCTTTGATGTTTCACCAATCCCTTGATATAGGAGAGCGTCAGTAAAGTAATTTTCCACCCCTTTGAATGGTTGCTTCTCAGCGAAGACAGTTCGTACTGTTGCATCATCTTCAACATATTTAAAGCACTGATGCAGAGTGGAGGGGACAATCCAATTAGCGTGGATCTAAGGTCTACCTAATAATAAGTTGTATGACGTGTCAGCGTCTATGAAATAGCACATCACCTCTGACTTCAGGCTCCCTATTCGGCAACGGAGTCGAATCTTCCCAAGAGGATGACTACTCATTGTATTAAAATCGTATATTGTTGTAGTGGTTGTAGACAATCAATACAGTGGTATGCCAAGGAAGTAGATGAGTCTTTTGGGGATGATACTGAGTGCAGACCCCGAATCAACCTGTACCCTTTCAATACATGTCGAACCAATGTATCCGGTATAGTACAAAGGTCGATTGTAACCCCTGCTCCCCGGTATACGTATTACCGTATCTGTACGCGATACGACGTACAAAATTGATTTGACCTCCGTGGTAGTTCGATTGAGCCAATTTCAGTTTCAAAAATCATTTCCTAATATTTTAGATTTTTCAGGATTTTCTAGAATTTTTCTGGATTATTTTGGAAAATCTCCGTAGTCGATGTCGACCGATACCGATAACCGGCTTTACGATTTTTCTTTCACAAATGGAGTTATATTTTGAGAATTCGCTTTCACCATGTGCCTTAGAATCGTATTATTTACGTTCGGGTATTTTTGGGGATTTTTCTGATTTTATCGAAAATCCGGCAAAACCGGTGTCGCCCGTATCGGCGACAGCTTCCGGGATTTTTAATTTGCAAACCGGATCGAGTTTCTACAAACCGTCTTCATCTTACGTCTCAGGCTAATATTCTCTATTTTCTGTAATTTTTGGGCACCGTTCGGAGCTAGTCGAATTTTGGGATAAATGAAATAATATTATTTTAATCATTAATCTTCTTTTCTTTTTCTTTTCTTTTTCTTTCCCTTCTCCCTCTTTCCAGCGACTTCTCTCCCACCGCCTTAACCATCTCCCACCGCCATTCCCTCTCTCTAAATCTCTCCCTCTCTCTCTTAATTACAAATTTCCTCTCTCTCCTAACTCTCTCTAAAACACTCTCTCTCTCTAAAACCCTTCTCTTCTCACTCTCTCTTCCCTCTCTCTCTCTCTCTTTCTCTCTCTCTGCTGTGCAGACCCAAAGGGTAGGCCGAACCATCGCCGCAGCCTGGCCTCCGCTGGCCGCCGGCGGCGGCCGCGACCCAGGTCGCGCCCCGGCCGGCGCCTCCCCCGGCCGGCACCACCTCCTCCTCCTCCTCCCTTTCTTCTTCTCCTTCTTCCTCTTTTCTTTTCTTTTTTTTTTTCTTTTCTTTCTCTGTTTCTTTCCTTCCCTCTCTTTGCGTTTCTCTTCATCACTCTCTCTCTCATTCTCTCTTGGCCGGAGTGACCGCCGCCGGCGGCCGGGACCGCCGCCGTCGGCCAGGCAGCGCCGCCGGCCAGCCCAGCTGGCCGGCTGGCTGAGGAAGGCGGCAGCAGCAAGTAATATTCTCTATTTTCTGTAATTTTTGGGCACCGTTCGGAGCTAGTCGAATTTTGGGATAAATGAAATAATATTATTTTAATCATTAATCTTCTTTTCTTTTTCTTTTCTTTTTCTTTCCCTTCTCCCTCTTTCCAGCGACTTCTCCCCCACCGCCTTAACCATCTCCCACCGCCATTCCCTCTCTCTAAATCTCTCCCTCTCTCTCTTAATTACAAATTTCCTCTCTCTCTCCTAACTCTCTCTAAAACACTCTCTCTCTCTCTAAAACCCTTCTCTTCTCACTCTCTCTTCCCTCTCTCTCTCTCTCTCTGCTGTGCAGACCCAAAGGGGTAGGCCGAACCATCGCCGCAGCCCGGCCTCCGCCGGCCGCCGGCGGCGGCCGCGACCTAGGTCGCGCCCCGGCCGGCGCCTCCCCCGGCCGGCACCTCCCCCGGCCGGCACCACCTCCTCCTACTCCTCCCTTTCTTCTTCTCCTTCTTCCTCTTTTCTTTCTTTTTTTTTCTTTTCTTTCTCTGTTTCTTTCCTTCCCTCTCTTTGCGTTTCTCTTCATCACTCTCTCTCTCATTCTCTCTTGGCCGGAGTGACCGCCGCCGGCGGCCGGGACCGCCGCCGTCGGCCAGGCAGCGCCGCCGTCGGCCAGGCAGCACCGCCGGCCAGCCCAGCTGGCCGGCTGGCTGAGGAAGGCGGCAGCAGCAAGCTGCTGCTGCCCCCTTTGTTTTGTGTGGGTTTGGGTTTTACCCAAACCCATTAACCCAATAGGGTTAATTAGAAACCCAATAGGCCCGAAACCCGACCTGTTACCCATTAGCCCGTACCCAATAACTTAAGTTGTGGGTTTGGATATTGGATCCAAACCCGACCCGCGGGCGACCCGAACCCGCTAAGTATTCGGGCGATATCGGGAGCATCCGGACTCCGATTTGGACGATTCTGGATCCGTTGCGATCGTGGGAAAGAGAGCTACCTTCACATGGCTAGTTTGTGAGTGTTTTTCTTTTATAAATTAAATTTGATCATGTTTAGTAATCTTGATTAGTTGCCTGTAAATACCGATTAATAAATGGTACTTAGTGAAAGACTAGTATAACGATTAGTTAAACATGCATAATCCAGATCATAAGATGGTGACCGACATTACAAATAGGGATAGCTGATACTCGATTAGATATGATCACTGGTACCGGCCTCCCACTAGACACCATGGCTAGATGTACCCGTAATTATTACCCGAACATGCATTCGGTACAACCAGCTATTGTTATCACGCATTACACGAAATATAATCATTCACTGCTACATGGATACACCAACACTGTTATTGCATGTTAGGGAGTTACTATTACACGGATACCCTGGACACCAGTAGTAGGACACAGATACTGTGAGGTCACTGGACATGGTAGTATAGTCAACACTGCTTACTGTTATTACATGTCCTATCACAGAGATAGGTTACACGGATCATGGCTACACATCTATATTCCACTGGTACACGGACATACCCATGCACGGACTAACGCATTTCATATTAGTATTATCATCGTTACATGGATGCTCGATACACTGTTATCTCATGGTCATGCATCACTGTTACATCTGCTCACTGCACGAGTGTACATGCATGTATTGTTGTTATCTTCTTGTCATCACTGTCCATATTACATGTATTATTGTTCCATGTTACCGTATTCATGTTATATGGTTTCCTGTTACTGATATGGATATTCCTGTTACTGGACATGAGAGCTGTTGATATGCGATATGTGGAATCCCACATCTATTGTTCCTGTTACATTGTTCCCGTTATATTGTTCCCGTGATATTGTTCTCGTTGCTCGTTATATTGTTCCCGTTATATTGTTCTATGCTACCAACAGAGCTCAGGTCCAGTTATCATGTTACCCGTATCAGGTACTGTGTTTGTTCTTGTTACATTGTATACTTAACATATCAGATCATAATGATAACTGGGATATGGGGGAGACTTGACGGTTGATTAGATCTTATCGGGTGATGTACTGGATCCATATTGTTAGTCCCACTGCAGGGGGACGGTAGTGCTGCCTACCAATAGCTCCATGAGCTCCAGTTACTTGATTCGTGCTCCCCTCTTAGCGGAGGGCCCTGGTCTCAGCAGCCAGGGGTCCGTTTAAGGCCGTGATCCCGGGTATGCACGGGATACATCTACCCGATAAGAACTCCTCGACCATGAGTTTCCAATTAACATAATAAAACAATATACACAATAGTGGACGTCGGGAACACTTGTTATTTGATCACTCTCTCGTTTGGATAATGGTACCCGTAGGCCATGTCCGGATGGGTTCGACTGGAGTGCGGGCTCCAGTATGAACTGCCAGTGGTATGGGACACCGGTAGAGATTGATTAAAATACCAGGTGGTACTGATTGCTACTATTGTATAAATAACATGACTTGCCTGATATATATTTACTACTTGTTACTGTTCTTTTCCTGATACATGTTCACTATTGTATTGTTGTACTTATTATTGTACCTGATCCTTTACCCGATATTATGTTCCATGTATATTGTTACTTTGCTTGGTACATGTTACTTTCTTTTTGGTGGCATATTACACATGTTCTGCATTGCATCTATTCTGTTGTCAGTATACCTTGTAGACATCCTTACTGTATATGTATAACACAGTAGTGAGGTTATATTGAATATGCCCACTTGCATGTTCATATTGCATATGCCCACCTGTATGTTCACTTCGGTCACGTCACCACTAGCAAATTCATATCTATTACGTCACCACTAGACAATATTATTTATGATATAACCTGGACACGATTAGAGACATGACCCGATGATTACATATTTATATTTGTCTACTGCTTATTACTGTTACCACATCATATCTTATATCTTATTATCGTGCTTGTATTATTATAGTATATTCCTGCCTTCTTCATTTTACCACTCACTAGGTCGCTTTCTGACGACCCTGGGTTTGCATGCCCAGATTGGAGATCCGAGTTACCATAGCTTCAGAGAGTGCCTTGGAGTCACATGGGAGATTTCTCATCAAGACTATTCATAGGTATTTTAGTGCTTTATTTCTGTTATCTTATTTATCCTGATTTTTCATATCTGTTATGATCGCTGACCTCTTTCTGCAGGTATTCTTGTACTTATTTCCTGCTGGACCCCTTGTCTATATGGAGGCTATGTCCTGTACTGAGGCTTAACGTACGCGTGAGTGTGTTTTCACCTCACGTATGTACGTCGCCATAACGTCCCCGTATCCTTGGGATTGGGGCGTTACATCAATCGTGCTTATTATCCTTGAGAAGCATATCCTCCGCTGTGAAGGTAATAGCAGGTACCTTTGATTACACATGATGACATTTAGAGCAAGAAGACTAAGCGTAATCTTTACGGACTTCTGGCATATATGTCAGGAATGATTCTAAATCAGCCGGTGCATCTTTGAGCGCTTCTCTTATCTTTTTCAAGAGACGAAGGAGCTCGTGTATGGTAATACGAGCTGGGATATTAGCCAGCTGAGCCAATATGTCAAAACGAAAGGGCATGTTAATCCCTGGGCTTGAAGGCTTCTTCAGGACATGGGCGAACCGGATTTCTTTCTTCTTCTCTTTTCCCGTCGTCGAGAACGGAGCCGGTGTGTATATTTGTACTGACGTCGTCTGCTGTTGTGTCTCGTCAGTAGCTTTCTCATACTGTTTTAAGTATGATTTCCCCGATCGAGTACCTGTTGGCTGAGGTACATCAGCCTGCGTCGTGCAAGCGTGCTTTTCCCCTTCGAAATCTCTGAGAGAAGCTGATGTGAGATTGCCATCATCCGGGAGGATGGAGACGACATTGCAAGATTTGCCCTTCGATTTGGATTTCTTTGAATCCCATTGTTTGTCTTGGACAAGGTCTGGGTGTATCCACATGATTTCTCCTATCTACAGTGTCAAGGGAACAAGACCCTTATTCTCTTGAGTTTTAGCTGAAGGATGCTTGACTTCCAGCCATGGTGCAGGGATTGGAAAGGTCCCGTCAGGAACTGTGACTTTTGGGGTTTTGCCGAATTCGAGAGTCACCATATTTGTAGTGACTTTCTTTTGTTCTGATTTCAGAGTCAGAACTCCGGCATCAACTAAAGCTTGAATTTTGTCCTTGAGGACAAAGCACTTATTAGTAGGATGATGAATCATCCTATGAAAGAGGCAATAGTTAGGATCATTCGTGCGTCCCACTTCATTAGGACGCCGAGCATCCGGTAGCTTCAATTATTCCCTTTGTGGAGTAAATAGAATATTGTGACTACCTGTTCATCTTTGAAGGAGTACTATTTCGGAGAAAATTTAGACTCTTGATTATTGAAGCCGCTCTTCTTGGCCTTCGACTGAACGTCCACTGACAATTCAACGGACATAGTCTCTTTCCCTTTGGCTTGAGAAGACTGTACCATATCGCGCGTCCTTTATTATTCTACCCTATTTGCCTTTAGAGGTGGATGGTTTGAACTTTTTAGCCGACTTTTCGGCTATTTCAGCTTGTTCGACCAGTTCTTTCCAGGTATGGGCTATGAAAGCTCCCATGCAAATTTCTACATGGTCCAAGAAGTTATGCCTGCACGTCTGTAAGAGCATAGGTAATGGCATCCCTGCTAGGCACATCAGAGATAAGTTTTTGAACCGCTCAATGTAGTCACGGACAGATTCGCCCTTCTTCTGTACGGTAGAGAGAAGTTTTTCCATGGTTACCTTGATATCGTCCTCATAGAAATGAGAAAGAAATTGGGTTTCCAACTCGATCCAGGAATTGACAGAGCCTGAAGGGAGACTTCGGAACTAGTCAAATGCTACCCCCTTTAAAGTGCCGATGAACAGTCTGGCCATGATAGCATCATTGTCTATAACGTTACCGGTCTGAGAACGGAAGTAGTAGATGTGCTGATTTGGTGAGCTTTTTCCATCATACGTATGTAACGTTGGTGGCTTGAACTTAGGTGGGTATGGCACTGAATCCCATTCTAACGGGTAAGGACGGTCTGCCCCTACTTTTTTTAGTTCATCCCTCTGAGCTAGGGATGCAATCTGAGCTTGGATACCTTTAAGAACTTTAGCGTCCATAGAAGGGCTTTCCTTTGACTTCTCAATCTTTGGTTGCTCGTTGCTATGATGTTCTTCCTCATTTTGGTTACTCCCAGTATCATTGTTATTCCGGTTACTAAGGAGTTGAGCGAGTATCTGTTGAATGTTGTCCAAAGCTTCTGGCTGGGTCTTGGAAGTTTGCTCCTGAGCTTCCAACCGTCGACGGAGGTCATCATTACCGTTATCAGTCATATTCACTTATACTCTATCTGTTCGTACCGAGCTGACTGTCGCTAAAGAGGCATACCCGCTGTCTTCGTGCTCCTCATCAGACCATTGGACTAACCCTTTCATTGGTTCTGGTGAGACTATTGCAGTTGAGAAAGATGGCTGTTCATAATTGTAGGGTATTGCGACCTAGATCTGGTGTTTCAGAAGACACCTTCTTTGTGTATCAGACCTCGCCAAGGCCCAGACTATAATCCGGATTTGGAGAACTTGAGGGAGTGGCATGCGACGCTCGCCTGTCCCTACGCAGCTCTCGTCCCCTTCCGATCATGTTAATGGATGCAGAGGGCAAATCTTGCGATACCCTTCTTTTGCGATGTTTTACCGGAGCTTGCACCGATAGTCGGTCAAAAATTGATCATCGGCTTGGAGGAGTGGCGGGGATTGGTCCTAGCCGGTAATGGACTGAGTTGACTGTCACCAACTGACATCCTACTTGTTGACAACAGGAGGGAGAAGTCCGAAAAGGTCCCAACTTCCATTTGCTTGTCAAGAATTCTCGCAAGTCAGACCCAGCCGGGCTTAAGCGATTTAGCACAGAGGCTCTGTTGGATCGCGGATAGGACGATGTCCTGCTCTTTTCATTACTGCAGAGGTAATTAGCACTAAATTGTGCTTTAGCTCTAACTTCGCGGCTAAAAGCTTTGGAAATGCCCTTGGGTGCTGAAGCTGCATAAGCACCGATATCAACACTTAGGGACGATCCCTTAGCTCCGCTGCGAAGAGCGAGCTTAGCGCTTGAGGAACTGGGAGCGGAGCATACTGGGGCGCTTTATCTGCTACCTTGCTGCAAGGGAGGTTAGCACCGGTAGGTGCTCTAGTCCTAGCCTGGCGGGAGGGAACTTAATGCGTACCCTGAGGTACTGTGCTTGCCGCACCATCAGTAGCTTCGCTCATAAAAATGAGGCTGGTCGCCATTGTAACTTCGCGACTGACAGTCTCAACGAAGCAGACAGGCATCTTGTCTTTTCTTCGGGGGAGAAGTGCACCTGTGGCGTAGCTACGCCTAAATCTTTATATAGAGCTTTCTGCTTTGGCCTCCACATCTGTTTTGGAAAAGGAGACTTAGGTTCGCAGGGAACCTGGCTAGCCACACACGAGGCTGAGAGGAGTTGGAAGGATTCTGCTTTCGGTTTCTGCTCCAAAACCTTAGCCATCGAAACCCTTCTATGCTTTCGTGCATGGAGCATTGGACCACCCCTAGAGAGGAGTTCTTCTAATTTTCCTTGGTCGAAATGAACGACTAGGTTTTCGAAGGTAACAGGCTCAAAAATTCTGACCCTTGCATTGCAGGCCTGCTTCCTTGTTGCGCCAGAGGACCGTGGTAGGCTCGTAGGGAGCCTTATCTGTCTTCACAGAGACTTGCTTTGAAGATTTAGCCAGAGGGGCTCTGGCCACACCGACTTCATTGAATTCAGAAGCAGACCTGAAGGTCTGTTCGTCGCATTGTGACAATTGATTCTCAATAGTGGAGAATTCAGTCCCCACGGAGTCGCCATCTTATTTTCATTGATTATGCAAAGGGAAAACTTACAAAAAAGGGGTCGAGGAGCTAACTTACAAGTAATTCTTTGCAGGAAGAAGATTATAGGTAGATCTCCTCTGAGATTTCTAGGAAAGTGTGCCGGTAGGAATCTGATCAGCGCGCGATCACTTTATCCCTTTGACGATGCGATCGATCAGACAATCGGACTGCCGCCTGATGGGATTCCCTTCTCGCCTGGTTTGGGGAATCGGAGAACAGAAGGTTGGTAGAGCCCTCTTGTTACTTCTCCAGCTGCCTCTGCTTTGGAATTACTTCTCGCCTAGTTTTAGAGATTCCTTGAAAGGGAGGAAGATTTTAGGGTATTAGCACCCTGATTAGAGAAGTAACTCTCTGAATTCTTGGAAGTAAGAGAGTAGATCTTTGTCTCTAGTCCTCTTCTCCTCTTTTCAGCCTCTGTCTCTGTGTGTGTCTTCGTATACCTCTGGTGGGCTATTTATAGGGAGAGCAAGGGTATAATTGTCCCTTGAAATTCTGAAAACAGATTGAGTCAATCTGTTTAAATCTGAAAAGTAGCCTTGCCGCGAGGCTAGAATTAGCTTTTGCGAAGTTAGGAATAGCAGGTAATGTTGATCTCCTGATCCGCTTTGATTCTTTCCAAACAACTGAAAGATCTCCCTGATCTTCTTACTTGTTTTAGGAGAGTCAAGAGATTATGGTAAACAACTGCCAAATTTGATCTCAGATTTGATCTCAATTAGATTTGACCTTGAATAGATTTGATCTCATCTGGAGACTTAATTGGTCAAAGGTGACCATAAAAGATCCGCAGCGGGGATACTTCGTCGAGCTTGTAGTGGAGCTTGGGGAAGCGTCTGGCGAAGTTAGAAAGAAAGCTCTTTAGCGGAGCTGGATACTTTCATGGCGAAGCTACCCATTAGCCTTCTGCGTGGCTACATAGGATTTTGGGTGAAGTGAACCACCTGCGGAGTTAACTGAGCACCTCTGGCAGCAAAGTTCGCGAGGGGTCTCTCTGCGATGCTAAGCAATTTCAGCTTCTCATGCGAGCCTCATCTTGTGGGCTCATGCGGGGCTAAGTGTTGAGCTAACTTAGTGTCCCCTGCGAGCTTTTCTTGGTTTACTGTCTGCTTCGCCGGATCAGTAGAGTCCAAGTTGCTGATTCGTCCCTTTTGAGATGGGTGAAGAACTAGTCGTTAGCTTATCTGCTACTTGTCTTTTGTAGATGTCAACAAGCTAGGCATTTGTTTAGGCCAGTCAGGAATCTTGTCTTTTTTAGAGTGTCAACATACATTTAAACATGTAATCAAGACATGAAGCAGAAAACATCAAAACATAGTTGAAAAACAAATGAAATCATTAGCGTAAATGCAAGTATTTTTAACACAAAGATATACACAATAGTTAAATAATAATTGAGAACAAAAATAAATATGAATCCATATGAACATCGATGTATCTCAAATACTATATATGTATATCATAAGTCTAATAAACATTGTATTTAACATAATGAACACGAAAACATGACATGCTAAAATTATCAAATGAAAGCATGCAAACTAAATAAGGAGTTAGAGATAGTTACCAAACCAATAAACTAATCTATATATCTCCAAACCATGGTTGTTCTCCCACCAAACATCTCTTGAAAATGATGCATTCAAAATTATGACCATTTAGCTTGGAACGCATCCATCATCAAGGCACCAACACTTTCACGTCTTGCGACAGCTCACACTTACAACAAATGAAGCAGAGGTAAATTTTAGTACCTACACTTTCTTGGATCCATGGAGGTTAGCACTTTTCCTAAGGCAAACATATTTATTTGCAAACTTTGAATTATGCATTCTATCATAACAAAATTTTCTAATATGGCCCTTACGTCTACAATGTGTACAAGTGTACACATTAGCATACATTGAATCATGTGTGTGAGCATGATGTGTATGCCGTGATGGATGTGCATGCATATGTAGAGTATGCTTTTACGAAACACGGATTCCAGTCTCTTATGGTTCATGGCACATTGGCTCAAAGTGGAGCCCAAACAATCTATACCCTTCTTTAAAACACAAATATCATTTTTAATAATTGAAGAAGATGTGGAGCATGCAATATACTTATCAATAGAAGATGAAGCAATAGAAATATGACAAACATGAGCATCGAAATCATTTCCAAAGAAACCTTTTCTTTTGAAACAAAATCCAATTATTTTGAAATCAAAACAATTTTGCTTTTCAAAAAATTGTTCTCTTCTAAAACAAAATCTAATTTGAAGATCAAACCTCATTTTTCTTGAAAACATAATGAAAATCACTTTTATTGTTCAAAATTTTATTTTTATTTAAAGTAAGGTCAAGTTGAACTTTCAATGAATCCCTCTCATTTGAAATCTCAACCCTTTCTTGCAAAATAAAAACAAGTTTAGAAAATAAATTCTTATTATCTTCTATAAATTAAAACTCTTACTTTTCAATGTTTTGTATTTGAAAGCAAATTTTCACAAAACATAGAAAATTCTTCATTTAAAGTTTGTGCATCCATAGCATTATCATCACATGAAGAACTAGAACTATCATCTAGATGAGTGTCTGAAATTACTTCAAGGGAGTCATTCCCTATGACCATAAAGCATGCATGGTTAGACTCATCTCCACTAGATTCCTTCTCCAAAACATATGTCGTTTGTTCTTTAGGAGAAGTTAATGTATTCCACACTGTAAAAGTGGAATCACAATGAGAAACAATAGATAAATATTTTTTTACTTAGTGATTGCCTAAGTGCAATCAAAGCTTGTGCATTAGCCTCTATATACTTTCCATTACTAATATAAGAGTTTTAGTTGTGGTAAGATAAACATGCAAACGTAGGACTCTTAAATAAGCACTTATCGTAAACTTTCAGATATCGATGTTAAAAACATCATTTATGGGTGGAGCAAGAAAATCCATGAGTGCAAACTAATATGTGCGTAAAGCAAATATCTAGATTAGCAAATGAGGATCTCACTCCTATTGTTCAAAATTTTATTTTTATTTAAAGTAAGGTCAAGTTGAACTTTCAATGAATCCCTCTCATTTGAAATCTCAACCCTTTCTTGCAAAATAAAAACAAGTTTAGAAAATAAATTCTTATTTTATTCTTATAAATTAAAACTCTTACTTTTTAATGCTTTGTATTTGAAAGCAAGTTTCACAAAACATAGAAAGTTCTTCATTTAAAGTTTGTGCATCCATAGCATTATCATCACATGAAGAACTAGAACTATCATCTAGATGAGTGTCTGAAATTAGTTCAAGCTAGTCATTCCCTATGACCATAAAACATGCTTGGTCAGACTCATCTTCACTAGATTCCTTTTCCAAAACATATATCGTTTGTTTTTTAGGAGAAGTCAATGTATTCCACAATGTAAAAGTGAAATCACAATGAGAAATAATAGATAAATATGTTTTTACTTAGTGATTGCCTAAGTGCTATCAAAGCTTGTGCATTAGCCTCTATATGCTTGCCATTACTAATATAAGAGTTTTTAGTTGTGGTAAGATAAACATACAAATGTAGGACTTTTAAATAAGCACTTATCGTAAACTTTCACATATCGATGTTAAAAACATCATTTATGGGTGGAGTAAGAAAATTCATGAGTGCAAACTAATATGTGTGCAAAACAAATATCTAGATTAACAAATAAGGATCTCACTCCAAGGTAGTTAAACTGAATATCAAGAGCGTAAGCTCTGATACCAATTTAAAGTACACCTAGAGGGGGTGAATAGGTGTAGTGCTAATCTAAAACAAATGATGTGAAATTTAAAACCTAATTGCTAATACACCAAGTGTAACCAAGAGTGCGTCTAAATTCTCAGTAAAGGGCTATGGAATTATTACTCGAGATTTCTCTAAACTAAGAGTTGAGATGCATCAATAACTCTCTTAGTTGAACACAAGTATGAGCACACAAATAATATCAAGCATGTATATGATATGAGCAATAAAAGTAATGCAAGATATAAAAGAGAAAGAGAGTGAGAGAAAAAAGATCCAAGCACAAACACAAGGATATATTTCGAGGTTCGAGCCACTGCTCTATGTCCTCGCCTTCACACAGAAGAATTTTCACTATGTCCACACAGGACCTTCCACAAATAGACCTCCACCGAGGAATTACAACTCAACACCGAGAGAACACAACTGCTCTCTCAAACACAATCACCTCTACATAAGAGGGAAGGTACAAAGTCAAAGCAAAAAAAAAAGTTTGCAACTTGGTGATCTAATGATCACAAATAACACTTAGTGATCTTAAAGGATCATAAACAATTTTTCTCAGAAAAAGATCCGAAAGATAGATTTGAATTGAATAGCTTAAGTTTATGAAAAATCAAAGTATTTGAAAAAGAAACTTTAAAGAAAATACTTAGAAAAACTTCTTGATAGATATATAAAATGAAGAACAAAATAGAATTCCCAAAGACTTAATTTTCTTTGCTTTTCTAAAATTTTGAAACAAATAAAGATATGATTTTTTGGCACAAAAACTCTTTTGAAAACTTTGCTGAAAATACTAGAGAAGTAGAGAAATTTAGCTCTTGAAAATCTTAATAAAAACAGACCATAAAACCCCTTTATATAGGGCCTTGGAAAAACTAGTCGTTGGGGTCAAAAACTACCCAAAATAGGTTGTCGGTCGACCGGACACAGTCAAATTTTCGACCGTTTGAGCTGTCGGTCGAGCGGTTGGTCAACCGTGTTGGCCCAAAGGCCTTCCACTTTAGTTTTGATGATGATTAACTCATGTAGTTATGTGTACTAATAATCTTGTGATTTTAGTTTCAAATATTTAACAAAGATATTAGTTGGTGATTGCTTCAAAACTCCGTGATCTAGAAGCTTTCACATATTGTTTCTAGAGCCTGAGCATCAAGATCATATATAGCACTCGTTGGAGTCAAGCTCGGAGTTTTGGAGTTTTGGATCGACTCGGCTTGGAGACGGCGCTTTACAATAAGACCTCGGTACCTAGTTTAGTTTTGTGTTTAGATCCATTTGTAAAGATTAGAATAGTATGATATGCTCAAGTTCACAATACACACACGTTTTATGTTTTGATTTTGGTTTTCGGTTTGATTGGTTTAACTGATCTTGGTTTTCATGAATAGATAAGTATCAAAATAAGTTTACATGTGTTTATATATATTAGACATGTTCTATATACATGTATGCTTCATATCCTAGACAAACTTAATTTGATATACCTATTCATGTGTTTTAAGTTTTGTGTTTTTAACAAAACATATTTTTAAATGAAAAGTCAAAAACATGAAAATATATATGTTTCTTGTATATTGGATTTCTATCCATATGCAACATGCTTCAAATGTGTTTTAGTATCATGTTTTTGTATTTTAATGAGTTTTGAAAAAAATCAGATTTCCTATTGAAAAAATCCAAGTTTGAAAAAATACAGGTTTGGTTTTCGGCAATATTCCTTAACACAAAAATGGTTCAAAATGTTTGAAATTTGTGTTAAAATTTTTAACACAAGTTTGTATTTCAATGTAAAATGATAAAACTATTTTTGTGGATTTTTAGAAGATTTATAGGAATTTTTAGAATTAAAAATAATAAGTTTTTCTGACCCAAAACCTTGCCTGCCAGGCTCTGGCGGTCGACCGCACGGTCAGCCAGACCAGGAGCCGGTCGACCGTAGAGGTCGACCGACGTGCACCAAACGTGCACGCTGGCCTGCCCATTTAGCCGGTCGACCGAGCGGTCGACCGACTGAAAGCAACCCACTCTCGGGTTGCTCCGGTCGACTAGGCGGTCGACCGGACAGAGAGCTGTTGCTTTCTGTTTCAGGGCGCGGTCGACCGGTAGCAGCTAACGGTTAAAAATCGACCGTTGGCCGGTCGACCGGCCGGTCGACCGGAAGGTCAAATCTGACCTTAATTGCTGCTAACGGCTAGTTTTTCCAAATGGCTATAAAAAGGGTTTTCTCTTAATAGTTTTTAACAAGTTTTAAGAGAGCAAAAATTCTGATCTTACCAGTACTTTTACAGCAATCAAAAAGATGTTTTGGGCTCAAATCTTTACTATCTATTTGGTATTTTTCTAGGGTTTGGAAAATCAAAGAAAAGTGTTTTTGGGAAAAGTGTTTTTGATTCAATTTCTTTATCTTGATTTCAGTTTTTCCCAAGGATTTTCTTTGAGTATTTGTTTTCCATTCCTTTGTTTTCACATTGAGCTTCATTCTATCCTATCTATAGGGTCTTTGTGCTTATGGGAAAAGAAATCGGTTTGTGGTCTTTTGATCACCAAGTTATAAACCCTAATTATTGCTTGGCTTTGTGCCTTTCCCTCATAGTGTTGAGGAGGTTGTGAAATTGGGTTGTATCCCTCAAGTTGTGAGGTGATCCTTGTGTAGTTTTGTGCTTATCCCTCAAGTTGTGAGGTGATTATTTTGTTGGCTTGGTGCTTAGTCTCTAGTGAGAGGTTGTGGTTGTAAAGAGAGGAACCGGAGGGTACGGAGACGTTACTGTGACGTACATACGCAGGTCGGAAGTACCCTCACGTATATACGCTAAGCAACAATACATGCAAGTAAAAGAGTACGGAAGCACGTGGCAATATACATTCCAACATAAAGATTACAAAGTCATCACAGAGCGTGATATACTGATACATGTACATTATATCACAGCCAGATACAAAGTAAAATTACAATTTGTACAACAAAAGGTGCTCACGGGCTGAAGAAGAAGATCCCCGAGCTAGCAGGAAGGATCAGGAACAGAAGGAGCTAGGACAAATCAGCTTGCTCCGAGAAATAGGCTTGATCTTCAGTGGAGGGCTCCACTTCAATCCACGCTTCAGAACCTGAACATACAAATTCAAGGGAGTCAGGACCTCCAAACAAATGATCAGGTTACAGCCGAGTGGCATAAGAGATATGAGTAGGAGAGTTGATGTAGTATCATGAATAATCAGCCAGCAAGTAAAGGAAGCATAACGAGTTAAAGTTGGGAAGCATTGTACTAGCTTAGGCTACGACCTCATGAGACTAGTACCTCGAGGGAATAATCCAAACAAGGAAACCCCCATCTATATACCTTTATCTCATGTCACCGTAATCCAAGCGCATCAAATGGATCCACAGTTGACGTCTTTTATTATTATCACTTGTCTTACTCTGATGTCTAGCTATGTGAACTAGCGTCCCAACACACATAGATCCACATCCGAGTAAGCAAGGTTGTTATTGGAAACTAGCGGGGGTATCAACGAACAATGTTTACAGTGGGTCCCGTGCATACCGGGACCACGGCCCAGGATTGTTCCGTTGCTGGTGGACGGAACCTGCCACAAGGCGTACAGTAGGGTCTTATAGGATGCCCTTGTCAAGATGGTACCAAGAAGGAGGGAGCCAGCGCTCCCCTCGGTCACCTGGAGGCCCTCAGGTCAAACCGGAAATGTAGTTGCACAACATACCTAAAACCACTGTAAACACGAACATATATTGATAGCCGCATGTTTCCCCAACCCGATGTAAGTTGTCTAATTTTATGAGTTATTTAGGTAATTATCCGATTTCGGGAATGAGCAGGAGCAAGTCCGGAATATTATGAAGACAGGAGTATCAGGAGTACAATGTGTACTATCACGTAATTCAAGTTTGTAAAACAAGATGCCGGTTACCGTTCCCGTTATCGTGATAATTAAAAGAGTCAAGTGTGTCATGCCTGGTGTCAAGAGATAGCATGACAAGAGGAGATATTCGTCAAGTGACAAGTCATGTAATAACAATATATATAATACAAGTCCCGAGGATAAGGTCCATATTCAAGGAAATGATTAACCACAGCAGGCAGCCAAACTTAGTCGACTAGGGAGAAGCAAGTAGTCGACTTATGAAGGGTTAGTCGACTATAGAGGAAGGCCAAGTCGACTAATAAGGCCGCGTCTCATAGGGCCGCGTCTTCAGGAAAAAGTTAGTCGACTAGGGAAAAATGAGTAGTCGACTAATAAGGTCGCGTCTCAGAGAGCTGCGTCTTCAGGAAAAAGTTAGTCGACTAGGGGAAAAAGATAGTCGACTAATAAGGCCGCGTTTTCAGAAAAAAAGCGCGTCTCCAAAAAAAGTTAGTCGACTAGGAAAAAGGGGTAGTCGACTAATAAGGTCGCGTTTTCAGAAAAAGGGCGCGTTTCAAATAAGCTAGTCGACTTGAGGTAAGGGAGTAGTCGACTAATAAAGGGTTCAAGTCGACTAATGACTAAGTCAAGTCGACTAACAGAGTGCAAACAGAGAGCAGAACCTGACTTTTGAGGGTTGCGTTTATTGATAAAAATACAAGTATGAAAATAGTTATCCATGTCTTGGCGAGTAAAATTACTCGCCTAAAATGTTCCTTTGATGCGTCCGACGAAGAAAAGCTCGGCCCCAATCCAAAAGGAGGGTACCGGCCCTAGAGTCTTGCCGATGATGACGAGGAGCACGGCCCCCAATCCAAAGGAGGTGGCCGGCCTTAAAAGGGAAGGAGAGAGGTGAAGGTGCAAGTATAGTTCAATTTGACAAAATGGGATTTTGCAAACGGTGTTACGGGGGACGAATCTATAGTTCGTCGGAAAGAGGATGACGAGGAGGTGAAGATGGTATGCTGGTGGTGGCTACGGTGGTGCAGGTGGTGGTGGAGATGGTGGTGAAGTTTGATGGAGAGGATGGGTTTCTTTGATGTTTCTTGGTGAAAAGAGGTTGAAGAAGATGGTGTAGTTGTTGGAAATGGAGGAGGAGATGAAGGAGAGAATGATGGTGGAATTTGTGGTGAAAATGAAGGAAAAATGGTGGAGAAATGGGTGGCTAAAGGGAGCAAGGGGCTGTTTTCCTTGCTCTCTGTTGGTGGCTGCAGGAAACAAGGAAGAAGAAGAGAAAAAGTGAAGAGAGAGGAAGAAGGAAAGGTGGGGGTGGTTATATATAAGGGAAGAGAATATAATATAATATTGCCTCACCTTACAAAACAAAGGAAACGCACATGACAAAAGTTGCGTCTCCCACTCCAAACGCAGCCCTCATTCTCGCGTTTAGGCCAAAATGGGCCAAACGCGGGAATTAAAGCCGTGCCCAGGAAATGCGAATTTGGCGTTTGACCGAAAGGACAAAAGTCATAATGACTTGATTGGAATTGATTAGCAGTGCATTAAATGCAGCATGGAGAGGATCTCTTCATTAAATGCAGAATCCAGTTGGTGAAACTCGCGTTTGAGAAAGGAGAGAGAAAATGGGAAAAAGGGAAAAGTGGAATATTTGGATAAATTCCCGGTATCTGAGAAAATACCGAAAACTCCGGAAAAGTCCAAAAATTTAAGTATCTTAAAAGTCTCCCAAAATTCTCAAAAATAATAATTATTATTTTAAGATTTTTAGTGAAATCGGTTTTCAGAATTCAATTTCATTTCAAAATAAAAATTCGGGAATCCACTGTGAACGGTGTCTACACCGGGTAGGCCGGATTTTGATAAATTCTAAAAATTCTCAAAAAATCATTTAGATAGAAATCGTGATTTTAAGGAATACTGTGAAAGCCGTTTCTAGATTCTCAACTCCGTTTGTAAATTAAAAATCCGAGAGTCGGTCAGCGACACTGGTCGACACCGGTTTTGAAGATTTACAATTAAATTCTGAAAAAATTCCCAAAAATCATGAAAAATCTAGAATATTAAAAAATAATATTTGAAACTGAAATCGGTCAAATTTGATTACCAAAAAGGTCAAATCATGCAGTACTGCTATATGAGTAAGAATTTAATAACAGAAAATAAAATAAAATAAAATAAAATAAAAAAATACTCTCCAAAATCAGGATACATAACTGTGTACGTATACCGAGGATGGGGTGTTACAATCCATCCACCTTATCAAAAAATTTCGTCCTCGAAATTTCGATAATAGGGATGTGAAAGAATAGGGGCAAGGAATTTTACCAACTAAGATGGAAAGAGTTGGGGGTAACGTTCACGAATAGTATCCTCTCGTTCCCATGTAGCTTCTCCTGGGGCATGCCTATTCCAAGAAACCAGTACCAATGGTATTGCCCGATTTTTCAATGTTTTGACACTTCTATCCAGAATGGCCATCGGCTGCTCTTGTAGGATAAATCTGGTTGTAGTTCCAATTCTGAGTGATCTAGAATGTGACTTTCATCCTTGACATACTTCCTCAACTGTGATATATGGAATACATTATGTACTCCTTCTAAGGATGGTGGCAATGCCAATCGGTAAGCCACATCTCCCACACGATCCAAAATTTCAAATGGGCCGATGTATCTTGGACTAAGTTTTCCGCGAGAACCGAATCGGATTACCCCTTTGGTTGGTGATATCCTTAAAAATACGTGATCACCTGTTCTGAATTCCAACGGTCTTCTATTAGTGTCTGCCCAACTCTTCTGTCGGCTCTGCGCTGCCCGGAGATGATCTCTGATAATTCGAACTTTATCTGTTGTCTGAACTAGAATATCTGGTCCCATAAGTCTTCTTTCGCCGACTTCATCCCAACATATTGGCGACCTGCATTTTCTGCCATATAATGCTTCAAATGGAGCCATCTTGATACTGGCCTGATAGCTGTTATTATAAGAGAATTCTACCAAATGAATATAGTCTTCCCATGACCCTTTAAATTCTACCATGCAGGCTCGCAACATGTCTTCAAGGATTTGGATAGTTCGTTCAGATTGTCCATCTGTCTGAGGATGATATGAGGTACTGAATTTCAGACGAGTTCCCAAATTTTCTTGGAGACTTTCCCAGAAATGTGATCGGAATCTCGTGTCTCTATCTGACACGATGCTAACTGGAATTCCATGCAGACGAACGATTTCTTTCATATATTTATCTGCAAGAACTTCTGTTGACTGACCTACTCTGAAGGGTAGAAAGTGAGCTGCTTTTGTGAGGCGGTCAACGTTCACCCATACTGCATTGTTACCCTTAGGACTGCGGGGTAGAGCTGTAACAAAATCCATGGTGATATGTTCCCACTTCCATTCGGGTATCGGCAACGGTTGTAGAAGTCCAGCTGTTCTCTGATGTTCTGCCTTTATTTGCTGACAAACCAAGCATTTTGCCACATACTGGGCTATCTCCCTCTTCATGGCATTCCACCAAAACTTCAGCTTCAAGTCTTGATACATTTTATTTCCTCCTGGGTGTATGGAATAAGCTGAACTGTGTGCCTCTGCCAAAACTTTCTGCCGAACTTCCCCTTGGGGTACACAAATTCCGTCACCAAAATAAAGTGCACCATCTGAATGAATACAGATATCTGTCCTCAATCCAGCTTCTACTTGAGCCCTGAATTTCTGAAATCTGGGGTCTCCCTTTTGGGCTTCCTTAATTCACTTATCAGGGTTGGTTGAATCTGGAAGGTCATTAGTTGACCTGACTCATCTGCTCCATGTATTAGCATCAAGTCCAACTTCATGATTTCCCGATGCAATTCTTTCTGTTGAGTAAGATGTAATAACACTTTGTTCTCTGGTCTCCTGCTTAATGCATCTGGGACTGTATTGTCTTTACCAGGATTGTACTGTAAGTCTATGTCATAGTCGGCCATCAATTCAAGCCACCGCCTTTGCCTCATGTTTAATTCTTTCTGTGTGAAGATATACTTAAGGCTCTTATGATCAGTATAGATCAATACTTTGTCCCCCAGAAGGTAGTGTCTCCAGATCTTCAATGCAAATATTACCGCCGCCAGTTCTAAGTCATGGGTTGGTAATTTCTCTCATGTGGTTCAATTGCCTAGATGCATAAGCTATGACATGACCATGCTGCATTAATACACATCCTAGGCCTTTTCCAGATGCATCACTATATATAACCATCCCTCCTGTTCCCGAGGGAGTTTTCAAGATTGGAGCTGAATTAGTCTTTCCTTTAATTGCTCAAATGCTGCAGTACATTCCTCTGACCATTGATACCTTTCCCTTTTCTGGTGAGCTTTGTTAATGGGGCTGCGATTTTGGAAAAGTCTTGGACAAATCTTCTGTAATATCCGGCTAATCCAATAAAGCTTTTAATTTCTGTTACTGTCCTTGGGATTGGCCAATCTTTGACTGCTTGAATCTTGTTAGGGTCGACTGAAATTCCTTCTTCTGAAACTACATGACCCAAGAAAGCTATACGGTCTAACCAGAACTCACACTTACTTTCCTTTACATAAAGTTGTTCCTGTCGGAGAGTCTGTAGCACCATTCTCAAGTGTTCTGCATGCTTTCTGTCGTTCTTAGAATATATCAAGATATCATCGATAAACACCACAACAAACTGGTCCAAATATGGCGAGAAGACTCGGTTCATTAAATCCATAAAGACAGCTGGGGCATTGGTTACTCTAAAGGGCATGACCAGAAATTCGTAATGACCATATCGAGTTCGGAATGCTGTCTTCGGAATATCTTCTTTCCTCACTTTCAGTTGGTGATAACCTGATTGTAAATCCAACTTTGAAAACACCCGAGCCCCATGAAGTTGATCAAAAAGGTCATCAATTCTTGGTAAGGGATACTTATTCTTGATGGTAACTTTGTTTAATTCTCTGTAGTCTATACACAACCTCTTACCACCATCTTTCTTGTTGGCCAATAGCACTGGAGCTCCCCACGGTGAAGCACTTGGTCTAATCAGTCCCTTGTCAGAATATTCTTGTAACTGCTTCTTTAGAACTTCTAACTCAGTAGGCGCCATTCTGTATGGAGCTTTAGATATTGGGACTGTGCCCGGAATGATATCAATAGAGAACTCAATTACTCTATCGGGTGGAAGTCCTGAGATCTCCTTAAATACTTCTGGAAACTCATTCCAAACTGGCACTCCCTTTTTCTGGATCTCAGCAGCAGTCATCTGTGTTTTTCCCTTGGCAGGTTTGTGTTCTCCTTCAAATTGAAACTCAGGCTGAAGCGGTATTCTGAAAATGACTTTCTTGTTTCGACAATCAATGACCGCATGGTATTTGCTGAGCCAAGTCATGCCTAAGATTACGTCGTACCCCTTAGTATCTAGTACGAGCATATCCACTGTTAATGTCCTGTCACACAGTTCCACCGGACAATCTACACAAATTCTGTTAGAGATGACTACCCCATTACCGGTACTAATCTCCCACTGGTGGTCTAAAGATTCAACAGGTATAGAGTTCAAAGCAATGAAACTATCTGATATGTAACAATGAGAAGCGCCAGAATCAAAGAGGGCTAAGACAGGTTTAGAGTGCACCATAATCTTACCTGTTACCACCTCTCCAGAAGTTTGGGCCTCTTCCGCCGTCAAGTTGTAGGCTCGTCCTCTTCCACGACCCGCTGTTGTTCTTCCTCCCTTGGAGCTGGGCGAAAAACCCGTTGTTGTGGAGGGAGAGGGGCCCTTCCGACTATCGGCCCTGGATTCCTCTGTCCAATAGGTGCAGGAAGTGCCGGTAGGGTCCTGTTCATCATCCCAGTTCTCTTAAGTGGACAGCCTTCTATTGTGTGATCACCGGATCCACATGCCAGGCACAACCCATTAGCCCTGCGACAATCCTTTTGCAAGTGACCTGGCCTCTGGCAATAATTACAAACAGGAACTATTTGAGTCGACTGAGAAGGGGCTGACCGAAATGGTCTTCTAACCATTGGGGCTTTTGCAGCCCTGACTGGACCTCCTCTGCCCAGTTGCTGAAATGGCCTCTTCATGGCTGACTCTCCCTCTGATCAAGGTTCTTTTTCTCCAATCCTCGCTCCACCTCTCGAGCTACAGTGAGGACCTGGGAATATGTTTTCAGCTGTTGGGGAATCAAAAGGACTTGAATATCCATTTGTAAGCCCTGCTGAAATCTGCTTGCCCGTTTCTCCTCATCAGCTATCATATATGGAGCAAAACGACTCAGCCTTAAGAACTCAGCAGCATATTCGTCAACAGACCGGTTCCATTGTTGAAGTCGGATGAATTGTTCTTCCATCTCTTTCTGAGCTGTGGTAGGGAAGAATCTATCATAAAAGCTTTTAGAGAACTGGTCCCAAGTGATGGGTTTATCCAGTCTCGCTCTTCAGCAACCACCAGTTTCTAGCCACATCCTTTAATTGGATCTTGGCGACTTCCACCTTATCTTCCTCTGGGACCCGTGCTGCCTTCAAGAGATCTGTTGTGTCAATTAGCCACTGCTCGGCATCTAGCGGTCTTTCTCCCCCGTAAAATATTGCCGGCTGCAACCGCCTGAAGTCTGACACGTTGCCTGGCCTCCGTTCTTAAGGAGCTGCTATCAATCCTTGCCGGAGGAGTTCGGTCTGCCTTTGTTGATTCTCCACCATATTCTGGATAACCCTAAGAATATCTGCATTTCCCCCTGTGGGTCCATTCTGTGGCTGCCCAGAATTGTTACGTCCTGCCCTCCTATCCATATCTATGTTGGTAAAAGATGTCTGAAAAGAGGAGTGAAAGCAGAAGATAGATGGACTTTAGGAATCGAGGGAAGGAATATCAAGAAGAAATGGATAACTTTGTAGTTGGAATGTTAACCGAAACTCATGCACCCCAACTGCAAATTAAGATCCCATTAATTTGCAATTTGGTTGTACTGTAGGTGTGAGAGCTAGGCTCTGATACCAACCTGTAACGCCCCGAACCGGAGGGTACGGAGACGTTACTGCGACGTACATACGCAGGTCAGAAGTACCCTCACGTATATACGCTAAGCAACAATACATGCAAGTAAAAGAGTACGGAAGCACGTGGCAATATACATTCCAACATAAAGATTACAAAGTCATCACAAAGCGTGATATACTGATACATGTACATTATATCACAGCCAGATACAAAAGTAAAATTACAATTTGTACAACAAAAGGTGCTCACGGGCTGAAGAAGAAGATCCCCGAGCTAGCAGGAAGGATCAGGAACAGAAGGAGCTAGGACAAATCAGCTTGCTCCGAGAAATAGGCTTGATCTTCAGTGGAGGGCTCCACTTCAATCCACGCTTCAGAACCTGAACATACAAATTCAAGGGAGTCAGGACCTCCCAAACAAATGATCAGGTTACAGCCGAGTGGCATAAGAGATATGAGTAGGAGAGTTGATGTAGTATCATGAATAATCAGCCAGCAAGTAAAGGAAGCATAACGAGTTAAAGTTGGGAAGACATTGTACTAGCTTAGGCTACGACCTCATGAGACTAGTACCTCGAGGGAATAATCCAAACAAGGAAACCCCCATCTATATACCTTTATCTCAGTCACCGTAATCCAAGCGCATCAAATGGATCCACAGTTGACGTCTTTATTATTATCACTTGTCTTACTCTGATGTCTAGCTATGTGAACTAGCGTCCCAGCACACATAGATCCACATCCGAGTAAGCAAGGTTGTTATTGGAAACTAGCGGGGGTATCAACGAACAATGTTTACAGTGGGTCCCGTGCATACCGGGACCACGGCCCAGGATTGTTCCGTTGCTGGTGGACGGAACCTGCCGCAAGGCGTACAGTAGGGTCTTATAGGATGCCCTTGTCAAGATGGTACCAAGAAGGAGGGAGCCAGCGCTCCCTCGGTCGCCTGGAGGCCCTCCGGTCAAACCGGAAAATGTAGTTGCACAACATACCTAAAACACTGTAAACACGAACATATATTGATAGCCGCATGTTTCCCCCGACCCGATGTAAGTTGTCTCATTTTATGAGTTATTTAGGTAATTATCCGATTTCGGGAATGAGCAGGAGCAAGTCCGGAATATTATGAAGACAGGAGTATCAGGAGTACAATGTGTACTATCACGTAATTCAAGTTTGTAAAACAAGATGCCCGGTACCATTCCCGTTATCGTGATAATTAAAAGAGTCAAGTGTGTCATGCCTGGTGTCAAGAGATAGCATGACAAGAGGAGATATTCGTCAAGTGACAAGTCATGTAATAACAATATATATAATACAAGTCCTGAGGATAAGGTCCATATTCAAGGAAATGATTAACCACAGCAGGCAGCCAAACTTAGTCGACTAGGGAGAAGCAAGTAGTCGACTTATGAAGGGTTAGTCGACTATAGAGGAAGGCCAAGTCGACTAATAAGGCCGCGTCTCATAGGGCCGCGTCTTCAGGAAAAAGTTAGTCGACTAGGGAAAAATGGGTAGTCGACTAATAAGGCCGCGTCTCAGAGAGCTGCGTCTTCAGGAAAAAGTTAGTCGACTAGGGGAAAAAGATAGTCGACTAATAAGGCCGCGTTTTCAGAAAAAAGCGCGTCTCCAAAAAAAGTTAGACTAGGAAAAAGGGGTAGTCGACTAATAAGGTCGCGTTTTCAGAAAAAGGGCGCGTTCAAATAAGTTAGTCGACTTGAGGTAAGGGAGTAGTCGACTAATAAAGGGTTCAAGTCGACTAATGACTGGGTCAAGTCGACTAACAGAGTGCAAACAGAGAGCAGAACCTGACTTTTGAGGGTTGCATTTATTGATAAAAATACAAGTATGAAAATAGTTTTCCATGTCTTGGCGAGTAAAGTTACTCGCCTAAAATGTTCCTTTGATGCGTCCGACGAAGAAAAGCTCGGCCCCAATCCAAAAGGAGGGTACCGGCCCTAGAGTCTTGCCGATGATGACGAGGAGCACGGCCCCCAATCCAAAGGAGGTGGCCGGCCTTAAAAGGGAAGGAGAGAGGTTGAAGGTGCAAGTATAGTTCAATTTGACAAAATGGGATTTTGCAAACGATGTTACGGGGGACGAATCTATAGTTCGTCGGAAAGAGGATGACGAGGAGGTGAAGATGGTATGCTTGGTGGTGGCTACGGTGGTGCAGGTGGTGGTGGAGATGGTGGTGAAGTTTGATGGAGAGGATGGGTTTCTTTGATGTTTCTTGTGTGAAAAGAGGTTGAAGAAGATGGTGTAGTTGTTGGAAATGGAGGAGGAGATGAAGGAGAGAATGATGGTGGAATTTGTGGTGAAAATGAAGGAAAAATGGTGGAGAAATGGGTGGCTAAAGGGAGCAAGGGCTGTTTTTTGCTCTCTGTTGGTGGCTGCAGGAAACAAGGAAGAAGAAGAGAAAAAGTGAAGAGAGAGGAAGAAGGAAAGGTGGGGGTGGTTATACATAAAGGGAAGAGAAATATAATATAATATTGCCTCACCTTACAAAACAAAGGAAACGCACATGACAAAAGTTGCGTCTCCCACTCCAAACGCAGCCCTCATTCTCGCGTTTAGGCCAAAATGGGCCAAATGCGGGAATTAAAGCCGTGCCAGGGAAATGCGAATTGGCGTTTGACCGAAAGGACAAAAGTCATAATGACTTGATTGGAATTGATTAGCAGTGCATTAAATGCAGCATGGAGAGGATCTCTACATTAAATGCAGAATCCAGTTGGCGAAACTTGCGTTTGAGGAAGGAGAGAGAAAATGGGAAAAAGAGAAAAGTGGAATATTTGGATAAATTCCCAGTATCTGGGAAAATACTGAAAACTCCGGAAAAGTCTAAAAATGAAGTATCTCAAAAAGTCTCCCAAAAATTCTCAAAAATAATAAATATTATTTTAAGATTTTTAGTGAAATCGATTTTCAGAAATTTAATTTCATTTTCAAAATAAAAATCCTGAAATCCACTGTGAACGGTGTCTACCCGGATAGGCTGGATTTTTGATAAAATCTGAAAATTCTAAAAAAGTTCATTTAGATAGAAAACATGATTTTAAGAAATACTGTGAAAGCCGTTTCTAGATTTTCAACTCCGTTTGTAAATTAAAAATCTGAGAGTCGGTCAGCGACACTGGTCGACACCAGTTTTGAAGATTTACAATTAAATTCTGAAAAATTCCAGAAAATCATGAAATATCTAGAATATTAAAAATAATATTTGAAATTGAAATCGGTCAAATCTGATTACCAAAAAGGTCAAATCATGCAGTACTGCTATATGAGTAAGAATTTAAATAACAGAAAATAAAATAAAAATACGCTCCAAAATCAGGACATATAACTGTGTACGTATTCTGAGGATGGGGTGTTACAAATAATCAATTGCCTCTGACAGATCAGTCCCCCCAAGAGCATCCACAATACCTAGAACCATTCCAGCGCGAACTCAAGTCAACTTCCAAAGCTGCGCCGACTCAGAGACATCCTAGAGCAAACCCCCCGTTCTGGAGGTATTACGCTCCGAAGTTTCCTACGGTTCTATATTCCCTACTTCACCAGGAGATTCTCAATAATGGTCGCTGAGATCTCTGCCTACAATCATGTCGTCTCTCCCACCCACATTGAAGACGTGCAACGTCCATGCGCTCAAGGTAGACAGTTACGAAATTTTCTGCATGCAATCTCAACCATCGCGCCATCAATCGCGATCTTTACAACATGTTTGAACATGAAGATCGTGTAATTGCGTAGATCTTGCGAACGCCTCATCCGCCTCCAGTCCAGCAGCATAGTATAAATAGACCTTCTCTCCAGCAAGGAGGAGGAATTTTCGAATGGATCTCTACAACTGTAAACTTCTATGGAAATCTCTCGTCTCTCATTATATCTTAGCTGTCTGTAATTTTTGTAAATTAGAATATTATAGTGAATCTTTCTCCTCCTCCATGTGATTTTTTCCAAATTGAGTTTTGATGTAAAAATATCTCTTCTCCGTCTATTTTCTAGGTGCTGTTGGTTATTGAGTGTTTATACACCAAACCCATACTCTCAATTGTGATGTAGATCGACCCTTCGATATTCGTAGCAGAAAATCTTCACCACAAAATGATACTTTTATTGAGATATGAGTCTTTACACTCAAGATCTCTCTCCCAAAAAATCCTCCTTAAAAAGTCTCTTCCAGATCAACGATGGCCTCAAGAAAGCGGACCATCATTGGTGAAACATCCAAAGAAAAGGCCATCAGAATCGCTGAGGGCACGACCCTTTCACCATCCAAAAAATAGCTCCAGGCCCAAGTTACAGTCCTCCAGAATAACCCTGCACAAATAGAGGACGACTCTGAAAACAACAGGTCTCCCAATTTTCATACCCTCGACGAGCTGATTTAGAAGCGGATCATGGATATAGACTGTCTAAAAATTACTGAAGACGACATCAAACACGGATCTCAAGTCAAACGCGAGGTTCGCATTTCAACCCGAAGTGCAACTTGGCACTGCATTAACCGAAGGTGGCGCTCATCATCAAATGTGACACTCGCGTTGCTTCTTCAAACGCAGACCTCAATCATGGTTGTGAATGCAAGACTGGTCAGCTCTGTATTACAATACTAACGCGAGCCTGTGAGCTCCATGTTCAACTCAATAGCGAGGTCTGCGTCAAGCGCGAGATCCGTATTCTACTGTAACTGACAGCCATCAACTTGATCAATTAACAACCACATTCTCTCCACAATGAGAAATAAATATCCATCATGGAGAGATTTAAGGGGCCAGTTATACCCCAAAATCTCTGTAAATAACTATAGAGCAGGGTCTTTTTTTGGATTTTTAGTCTTAGAGAGTTCAAGAGAAGAGTAAGAGGAGACTCTTTCTAACTTGCTAAGTTCAACTTTAATCTCTTTGAGATTTTAGCCATTACTTTCATCAGTGAGCAATCCAAGAGAACAGGAAGATCCGAACTCAAGTTTCAGATTCGGGTCATCAACGGAGAACAAGAATCACTCTTCACTACTACATCAAGAACCTGGTATTAAACAAAAAAGAGACCCGCTCAAAACTCTTCTCTTTTGTAATCAAAAATTTTGATCCATTGTAGCATTCTTTTCAATCAATAAAGGTTTTACATGCTCGATTTTTCTGACGAACAAAAGATGGCGACGCTGTTGGAGACTACTTTCTCTACTGATGAGAATGTTGTAGCACAAACTGACTCGAAGCTACTTGGTTCCAATGTTGAATCTTCCAACGTTGAATCGCTCATCGTTGAATTTAACCATAAAAAGTTCATTCAACTTCTCTCCTCGAGCTCCATTCGCCCCAAGTGTGTGGAAGTACCGCAAAGTGTCATCCAAGACTTGCTCTCTAGCCTCGTTGGAGGCTTCTCAAAGAAAAACTTCTTTGGAAGTTAACCGTATGCTTTTCAACAAAGCAAATGGTTTAAACTCTCTTGAGTTTCGCGCAACCTCCTTTGAAGTCAACACGGTTCACGCTGAAGTCTCTTAGAAGACCCGCAAAATCAGTTTTTTGGCTTAAGACCAACATCACGACAGAGATCAATCTCGCCATCAAGCCTGTCTCAAGGCTCAATTAAGTGACCAAGACGCGAGTCTCATGGTTGACTTTGATACTGAGCATGCTTAGTTTACAGGGGTTTCATAACAACTCCTTCGAGCTAAACGCATTACTGATTGTCGACGAAGACGTCATACTCACTGGCAGCAAGCAAAAGCTGAAGGATAACTCTGTCTCCGTCAAACGCGACACTCATGTTCTTACTTCAAAAGGTGATGCTAGCGTTCAAATGTGACAGTCGTTGGAAAATGAGTCGCGAGTCTCAGTGCCAAAATGCGAGAGTCACGTTCAACCTCATGATGTGCCAAAATATGAGACCCGCGCTTCACTTCAGAAGCGCGAGACCTGCGTTCAGCATGTGGCTGCACCAAAAAGCGACCTCCGTGTTTCACTTCATAAGCGCGAGACCTGCATTCAGCATATGGCTACACCAAAACGCTAACTATGCATTTCACTTAAGAAACACGAGACCCACGTTCAAATATTAGGAGATTCCAACTCCTATTAGTCCAGAGTTAGTCCTCACCAGCTCCCACTACAAACTTAAGAGACTTACCTTAGTCGAAAGAAGAGTGTCCATCAAACCACTCCTCAATGTTGTTGTGAGCAGCTCATCTCAGCAGTTTTCTCTAAGTACTAGTGTGGTTCTTATATGAGCAAACTGTCGGTTTTCAACATTGTCAGCAATTTCAGCCTCTAATTCAGCCAAGAGGCATTACTTCCGCAAGAATAAGTCATTTTCTGATGAGGAATACCCTGAAGTGACTTCCAACATGATAGGTCCTAGCACCATGCCAAGCAAGTCGAAGCGGAAGCAACTAACTCTCAGTTCTGAGGAGTCAGATGCTGAAAGTTCCTCAAGTTTGAAAGAAATATTGATCGAACCTGAAGGAATTAACCAACACGCTCGCATCCGGACTTGGGAAATTACCCCGGTGGACTACAATTCCCTGGCTAGGAGAATTGAAGTAAACGATGAACACTCTGCCATCACAGAGTCTCAGTCGTCCAACTCTTGTGTGGAGACCTTCGCATACATGGCTAGTACTCTAGAAGAGATGGCTGGGAGATTTGAAGAACAGTCCCAAATGCAGGAGTAGCAAGAGATGCTTTGAGTACCGCAAGAGTCTATCAACGACCTCAAGAAGATGATAGCTCTTTTGCTTGTTAAAAAAAGTCAAAAGGTTTTAAGATCGGCGCTTCTTCCTGCAAGAGTAAGAGAAAACAAAAGGAGAATAAAAGCTTTACTCCTGAGAAAACTGAGTGTGGACAACTCTAAGTACTTGTCACCTGCCTGATATCACTCTCTTGTCATGCTATCACTTAACATCCAGCATGATATACTTGACTCTTATAATTATCACGATAAGGGGAATGATGGCCTGACATCATGTTTACATCTTGTTATATTCCATACAAATCGTACTCCTAATGCACTTGTATTCCTGATACTCTTGACTTGTTCTTGTTTATTCCCGTAATCTGATAATTATCTAATAAACTATAAAATGAAACAACTTACATCGGGTCGGGGGAAACTTACGGATATCAATATATGTTCGTGTTTACAGTGGTATAAGGTATGTTGTGCAACTAATCTTCCGATTTGACCTGAGGCCTCCAGGTGACCGAGGGGAGCGCTGGCTCCCTCCTTCTTGGTACCATCTTGAAAAGGAATCCTATAAGACCCTCCTATATGCCTTGCAGCCGGTTCCATACACCAGAAATGGAACGTCTAGGATCGTGGTCCGGGCATGTACGGGATCCACTGTAAACATTGTTCCTCGATACTCCCGTTGGTATTCAATAACAACTTTGCTATACTCAGATGTGGATATATGTGTGCTGGGATGCTAGTTCACATATCTAGATATCTGGTTAGGACGAGTAATAATAATAATCTCTATTGATGCCAACTAATAATTCATTGTATATTTTGCGGAGTTTGCTTTCATCAGGTTTTACATCAAATTTCTGGTTTATGATTATTATTATATTATAGTCGTTTACATCCTGGCTTGCTATATGTGTTCTATTCCACTGGGGTACTGTTCTTATCATATTTTATTATGCATGTTTCCTGCTTGGTATCACTTGCTATCTCTCTATTTGCTCCTGCATACCTGTGCTTACGACACGATTTTCAATGCATTTTTATGATTCAGATTTATCAATACACGTGGGCTTATCTTTACACGCCACTTGCTATTCGCAACACCACTCGTTGGGGAGTTCTGACTCCCCTGGATTCTCATGTCCGGATTTTGAAGCTCGGAGTTTGTGGATCTTCCAGTTACTAATCAGAGTGGTGTAGCGGTAGCGTGGATCATCGGCCGACTGTCTAGAGCCCTATCCTACTAGCCTCCCCCTTGACTCTCGAGTTTTCCTGTTGTAACTCGTGAGCATCATTTGTACTGTTCATACTTGTATATCTATTTGTATTCTCGCATTCGTGCCTATCGGTGATGTAATATTCTTATAATATTGTGTCACATCTGGTGATAACTTTATAATTATACTCATATGTTGGAATGTATAATGCACCACATATTTTCGAACTCTGATTCTTGCATGTACTGATACTTAGCGTATGTGAGTGAGCGTATATACATCGTAGTAACTTCTCCGTACCCGCGGGATCGGGGCGTTACACCTGGTCTAGACTTTGATCTACCATGATCGCCTTTGCGCTTCTTACTGAAACTTCTGCCTCTTACAGTGAATGCTTCTGCTGAATTACTCTCGAAAGAAGACCGCTTGTCTTTCCTCCTCACTACATATTTTACAAGAGCAGATGATATATCACTATACCTTTTGTTTACCATTGAACAAGGTTAGGACGAAGGTCTCATACTCTTCATCAGCAAGAGAATTCAGAAGAATCACCGCTTTGTCCTCTTCTTCGATCGCCATACCACATTAACTATGTCTGCAAGAAGCTTCGTATAGTTATTCATGTTGTTGGCTCAAAGGCCCATCGCTCCAGTTTTGATGATGATTAAATCATGTAGTTATAGTACTAATGATCTTGTATTTAATTAGTCTCAAATGTTGGCCCAAAGGCCATTAGCCCGACATTTTAATGATAACAAACCATATTTAGTTATGTTTTTAACAATTTTGTTTATATAAGTTTCAGGTAAATATAATAGTTGATTTGACGGCTCCAACTCAAGACTCACGCTTTTGGACGCCGCAAAGGATTTGGATCCCCGAGCCTAGCACAGTAGAAGCGCTCCCGGATCAAACATGAAGAAGAATTTAAGATTTGTAATTTTCTTTTTAGTTAGTATTTTTAGAGGATTTTGTCAAAACCTAGATGATAGAGGTAGAATACTTGGGATTGTCACACACCACATCTAGTATTGCTTCATGGCTTCAAAACAATTTTTATAACAAAATTTCTAACCTAGTTTTGGAAAAACCATGTTTGGAAAAATCAGTTTTAGAAAAACCAATTTTCCATTTTACCAAAAAAGATTTTCATCAAATAAAGTTCAAACATTTTTGGGTGTTGATCTATGATCATACACTGATTTTATAAGTCCTAGAACCTTATTTCATAAATCCTTAATCAAAGATCTTTTAACCAAAATTTCCCCTTTCCTTTAGCAGACTCTGGAAAAAAAGTTCTGGCAGAGTTCGGTCGACCGACCCAGTCGACCGAAGTGCACGCTGTGCATGTGTGCACGTCGGCCGACCGAGCGGCCGACCGAGCAAACTTGGTTTGCTCTCTGTTTTTCTTCGGCCGATCGCAACGGTCGACCGACAGAGAGAGTTGCTCTCTGGTTTTGGTCTCGGTCGGCCGCCCAGTCGACCGACCTCCCCAACGGTCGGAAATCTGACCGTTGGCGGTCGACCGGCCCGGTCGACCGTTAGCTGTCAGAAGTTCTGAAAGACTCCAACAGCTATATTTTTCTGGACAGCTTTTTGTTGGGATTCTCCCCAACAACTCTTTTGAGCTGTGTAGGTCATTTTTCATCCCCTATAAATAGTGGGACTCTTCTACAAACTAAAAGAACAAGATTTACAAGTAAAATCTAAGTTTTCAAAAGCTTAGCATTTTAGAAAAAGATTTTCATTCAAGCCAAAATTTTCAACCCCTTCTTGAAGCAATCCTCTTCTTCTCTCTAGTCTTTTGCACTACACAATCCCAAAGTATCATCTCCTTCATATTGGTTATAGGATTGTGCAAGTGAGCTCTTTTTGATCAAGTGTGATCAACCTTTCTTATTGTGAGAAGTTGTAGAGGCGTCGGCCTCAAGCGAGCGGGTGTGCTTCAAAGTGTTGTTGCGGCACCGCGAGAGATAGGACAAGTGTGTCCTTGTATTGACGATCCAGTGGGATCACCAATAGTGGAAATCCTTCATCGTGTTGAAGGCGGGGACGTAGAGCGTGGCTCGAACCTCGGAAAAATCCTTGCGTTTACGATTGTCCACATTTTCTCTAAACTCTATCTCTCTCTTACTTGCTCTACTAAATTGCTTATTTACTTGCAAGTTATTTAATTGTGCTCATTAATTTAAATAGTTTTAAATTCCGCATTATTGTCATTTTATATAGCCATCACCATTCACCCCCCTCTAGGTGATTTCAGTTGGTATCAGAGCCAAACCCTTACACTTGGTTTAACCACCTTAGGGAGATCCTTATAGTTGGCTATATCTATTTGTTGCATTTTCATTTGTTGTGCATTCTATTTGTATTCATGGCATCAGTTGATTTTTCTAGCATCAAGTCCCCACCCAAGTTTGATTGTTTGAACTTCCCCATTTGGAAGGTCAAGATGAACCTCTCTCCTAAATCCCTAGGAGTTAGAGTAGCTAGGGCCATTACCAAGGAATTTGTAGAACCTCTCACCGATGAGAGATCATGGTCCGAGGATACCACCAAGACTATGAGGCTAATGCTAGGGCTCAATATTCATTAACCCAAGCTTTAAATGAAGATGACCTCTCACGCATCATAAATTGTAAATCGGCATTTGAGGTTTGGAATGTTTGGATTGTGACTCGTGAGGGAACGTCCCAAGTCAAAAGTTTCAAGATTGATTTGCTTCGTTCTCAATATGAGAACTTTTATATGCTTGAGAATGAATGTATTGATGACATGCTCACCCGTTTCACCAAGATAACTAATGCCTTATCTTCTTTAGGTGACACGATTGACAATGACCAAAAGATCCGGAAGGTCATTCGGGCTCTTCCCAAATCTTGGGAAGTAAAGGCAACTACCCTCAAGGAGCTCAACGATAGGGAGGAGATGGACTTTTCCGGCTTCATCGACAATCTCAAAACACATGAGATGGAGATGAAAGTTAGAGAAGAAAGGGAGGCACCAAAGAAAAAAGCCCTCGCTTTCAAAGCCACTCCATCCACCCATGACGAGGAGGACTCATCGGAAGACTACGATGAGGATTTTGCCATGCTCATCCGGAAGGTGGGCAAGATGTTCTACAAGAAGGGGAGGCAAAGCAACTTCCGAAGAGGGAAACCTCAAGGAAGATTTGAAAGGAAAAGAGAGGAGCCGGGTCCGTGCTTCCATTGCAAGAAGATCGGACATCTCATCGCCGATTGCCCCGCTCTTCAAGCTACAACCTCAAAGAATGGACCAAAGAAGAAGAAAGCTATGGTGGCCACTTGGGATGACACGGAGTCGGAATCCGAAGAGGAGATCGACGCCGTACACATGTGCTTCATGGCACAAGGTGAGGATACAACCAAGGTATGCTTAGAAAATTCTATAGATGATGATGAATTAACCATGGATGAGCTTGCTCAATTTTTTGAAGAGTTACAACATAGATATGAGATTTCACAATCTCAAAATAAGAAATTGAAAAAGGAAAATGATTCCTTGAAAAATAAATTTGAACATGTTTTAAAAGAGAAAAATGAGCTAGAAAATTCTTTTGAAAAGATGAAAATTGATTTTGAAAAATATAGAATATCTTGTAAAGGGAAAACCCCCATTTCATCTTGCAACAAAAATGAATTTTTGGAAATTCAAAAACGAGTTGATGTTTTGGACTCAACTCTAAAGAAGTGTGCTTTTGATTTAAACAAATTTGCATCTAGGTTTCCCAAAGGAATAACCCAAGAGAAACACACTCACCATCAACATGCACGGAAACATGCACACATACATAAACATGCATTCATGTATGGTAGTGGTAGAATTTACATATGCACTCATTGTGACCGCAAAGGCCATTTGGAAAAATTTTGTTATGCTAAGCTAAACATGTCAAATAAACATGTTTGGGTTCGACAAGATACTAACCCTAAAGGACCCAAGAAGATATGGGTACCAAAAGACACACCGAATTTAATTGATACAGGTGGGTCGTCATCCTCCAAGACTTAGGGGGAGAGGGTGCCCGGGTGGTGGATGCATCAACGCTTAACGAACATATCGTCGCTTGCATCGCTATCATAGAGGCACCCATTTTGGAGAATGCCCTTGGTTTGGTAATTTCTCCACATAAAAGTTTTACTTTATATATTTGCATAGGATTGTTAGTTTACCATTGTGTTATATTGATATATGTTAGAGTAAACTTGCATTTCCATTATGCTTATATGTATGCTTTGTTCAAATGTATAATATCATGTTTTATGCCATATAATTTGTTTTTTTGTCCACATGTCTAGATTTTGTTGCATATGTATTTTGTCAAAACTAAATAAAGATTTATTTAAAACTTTTTTAAAGCAAATAAATAGAGATGGCAATTGCGCGCCTCAACTCATATCCAGAGGAATCTCGAGGAGAAGTTCAGAACTCTTAACAGGGTATTCGGCTTCAACATCTCACTTTTCTTGCCTAATTTATAAATAAAATTTTTTTAATAAAAGTTAATAAGTGAATATTATAAAATTTGTATTGTGTTTTTCATGCCAAGTAGTATTTTCAATATTCTTGTTAAGAAAAATACGTGTTTTGATTAAAAGAAAAATCAAATTAAAAACCCAACTCAAAAACTGTTTTTATTTTGTTTTCAGCATGACCGGTTGACCGGCCCTGTCGACCGATCTAGCCTGGCATAGGCCCGGTCGGCCGACCCGGTCGCCCGATATTGCCTTAACGCAGAAATTTTTTTCCCTTAGCCGGCCGACTGGAACGGTCGACCAACTGAAGTGGGTTTGCTCTCTGTTTGCGCCGGTCGACCGGACCGGTCGACCGGGCGACGGGAAATCTGTTTTTACCCAACTTTATTTAAAGCCCTAATCTCACTTTTCTCTCTTCTCACCCGCCGACTTCTCCTTCCTTCTTCTCTCAAAAACCCTAAAAATCATTCTCCAACCCTCTCCACTTAAATCCAACTTCAAATCCACTCTAGAATTTGTTGGATCTCCGCTTTCAGGCTTGGATTTTCGTCTATTTCAGGGATTTTCGGGTTTGTCTACTTGTTTCTCCTTATTTGTCAAGGTAAAATCTCTTGTTTCCTGGATCTTGCTTCATTAGTTGTTCTCCTTCATATTTTAGCCTAGATCTAGCTTTTATTTTGGTTAGATCAAGTCTTTATCTTGATTATCTTTGTGGATCTTGCCCTAGTTCAATTTTTCCTAAAATGTCTAAGAGAACTAGGACTGAGAGGGGTAAATCAACCCAACCCATAACCCCTACTCATTCACCCCTCTTTGTGTCTCCTCAAGCTGAAAATCATTATATTCTTCTTTCTGAAAAGACTATTATTTCCGGACGATGTGTGATTATCAATGCTTTTGAACACTTAAATTTAGCACACATCTTAAGGAATAATTCTCTTGAAGATTTCCTTGCCATTAGGCAACCTGTTTACACCTCTCTTATTCCCTACGTTTATACAAATCTATCTTTTTAGTCTAACAGGATTAGATCTAGAGTCCTTGGGAGAGATATTGACATCTCTCTCCAAGAGTTTGCTCGTCATTTGCATCTCTCCTGTGAGGGAGTTGATGTTTATTCTCTAGATCTTCATGATTTTGAGTATCCGGCCGGTGAGTCTGCCCTCACCGCGTCTACTTTACTTCACGGGGATGATAACCCCGGTCTGGTAAGGAATGAAGAAGTTAGATATTATACTCTTACTGCTCAAGTCCTTACCAAGATCATTTTCTATAATCTCCTGCCCAAATCAGGAGAGTTTAGCCATGCTAGGGGATCAGTTCCATTGATTATTTACTGCCTTCTGCGAGGCATTAAGATTAATATCCCCAAGCTTATCATCTCTTTCATGACCTCTGATCACATATTTGTCCCCACTAGGCACTTGCCTTATGGGATGCTTATTTCCTATCTTTTGAAACAGCTTAACATTGATCTATCCTCTGTGAGGCCCTCTGAACCCTCTACTCTGAACCCTCTATTGACATAAATAGTTCTCTTCTAAAGAGGATGCGTGTTGGGATGCATCATCCTACTCCCCAGCAGCAGCCTATTCCTCCTACTGCTCATGTCCCAGGTTCCTCCTCTGCTTTTGGTTCTTCCATTCCATCTGATCTCCACTCTTTCTTGTCCTCTGAGTTACGAGAGCACCGAGCTCAGTTATCTGCTGAGTTACAGGAGCATCATACCCAGATATCCGCCGAGATCCAGCAGCACCATACTCAGATTTCTGCGGAGATTGCGGCACATCGTGAGGAGATGACCGCACGCTACCTTGGCCTATGCAATGACATGGGCTATTTTGCTGATTCCATGCGTTACATGGAGTCACAACTTGGCGCATTATTTGTGAGGCACGAGATGCGAGCTCCGGATCCCACGGCGCATGCTCGACCACTTCCTTCTTCCGGCCCTCCATTTCCGGCCAGGACTCCACCGCTCCTCCGGCACCACAGTCTGCTGTTGCAGCGATTGATTCTGAGGATGATGATGAGGATGATGATGATGAGGATGAGGAGGTTGCTGAGAGCGATGAGGACGGCTCATCTGAGGAGGATGATTCTGAGGATGAGGAGTGATTTCCCCCCTTTTGTTGATGATGTCAAAAAGGGGGAGAGACATTTATGAGACTTTTGGGTTGTAGTACTTTATTTTGGTATTTTGGGTTGCAGTACTTTATTTTTATGGACATGTAGTTGACATGTGTTAGTATTGTATGGTTGTGTATTTTTATTTCTGTTGGACATGAGTTATTGTATGACATATGATTTCTCCTTTTATGTGTCCATTTTATTCCGTTGGCATGTGACTCATTTTTTATCATATATGCCTTTTATTTATGCCTAAGTATCTCTTTTATATATGCATGTGTTGAGGGGGAGCTTCACTTGAAGTCTCCACCCAAAATATTTGAGATAACTATATATGTTTTGTCATCATCAAAAAGGGGGAGATTGTTGGCCCAAAGGCCATTAGCCCGACATTTTGATGATAACAAACCATATTTAGTTATGTTTTTAACAATTTTGTTTATATAAGTTTCAGGTAAATATAATAGTTGATTTGACGGCTCCAACTCAAGACTCACGCTTTTGGACGCCGCAAAGGATTTGGATCCCCGAGCCTAGCACAGTAGAAGCGCTCCCGGATCAAACATGAAGAAGAATTCAAGATTTGTAATTTTCTTTTTAGTTAGTATTTTTAGAGGATTTTTGTCAAAACCTAGATGATAGAGGTAGAATACTTGGGATTGTCACACACACACACACATCTAGTATTGCTTCATGGCTTCAAAACAATTTTTATAACAAAATTTCTAACCTAGTTTTGGAAAAACCATGTTTGGAAAAATCAGTTTTAGAAAAACCAATTTTCCATTTTACCAAAAAAGATTTTCATCAAATAAAGTTCAAACATTTTTGGGTGTTGATCTATGATCATACACTGATTTTATAAGTCCTAGAACCTTATTTCATAAATCCTTAATCAAAGATCTTTTAACCAAAATTTCCCCTTTCCTTTAGCAGACTCTGGAAAAACAGTTCTGGCAGAGTCCGGTCGACCGACCCAGTCGACCGACGTGCACGCTGTGCATGTGTGCACGTCGGCCGACCGAGCGGCCGACCGAGCAAACTTGGTTTGCTCTCTGTTTTTCTTCGGCCGACCGCAACGGTCGACCGACAGAGAGAGTTGCTCTCTGGTTTTGGTCTCGATCGGCCGCCCAGTCGACCGACCTCCCCAACGGTCGGAAATCTGACCGTTGGCGGTCGATCGGCCCGGTCGACCGTTAGCTGTCAGAAGTTCTGACATACTCCAACAGCTATATTTTTCTGGACAGCTTTTTGTTGGGATTCTCCCCAACGACTCTTTTGAGCTGTGTAGGTCATTTTTCATCCCCTATAAATAGTGGGACTCTTCTACAAACTAAAAGAACAAGATTTACAAGTAAAATCCAAGTTTTCAAAAGCTTAGCATTTTAGAAAAAGATTTTCAATCAAGCCAAAATTTCCAACCCCTTCTTGAAGCAATCCTCTACTTCTCTCTAGTCTTTTGCACTACACAATCCCAAAGTATCATCTCCTTCATATTGGTTATAGGATTGTGCAAGTGAGCTCTTTTTGATCAAGTGTGATCAACCTTTCTTATTGTGAGAAGTTGTAGAGGCGTCGGCCTCAAGCGAGCGGGTGTGCTTCAAAGTGTTGTTGCGGCACCGCAAGAGATAGGACAAGTGTGTCCTTGTATTGACGATCCAGTGGGATCACCAATAGTGGAAATCCTTTATCGTGTTGAAGGCGGGGACATAGAGCGTGGCTCGAACCTCGAAAAAATCCTTGCGTTTGCGATTGTCCACATTTTCTCTAAACTCTATCTCTCTCTTACTTGCTCTACTAAATTGCTTATTTACTTGCAAGTTATTTAATTGTGCTCATTAATTTAAATAGTTTTAAATTCCGCATTATTGTCATTTTATATTGCCATCACCTATTCACCTCCCCCTCTAGGTGATTTCATCAAATATTTGATCGAGATCTTAGTAGGTGAATAGCTTCAATAAAGGAGTTTTGGGGTTAACACATGAAGATTCAAGAGCTCACGCGTCAAGATCACATCTAGCATTCAGTTGGAGTCAAGCTCATTGGATTGCGTTCAGATCGAGTCGACTTGGAGACAAGAAGACTTCAGTTTGTGTTTAGTTTAGTATGTTTAGATCTTGTGTAATGATAGATAGTATTGGTATGCTCAAGTTCACACACAAGTTTCAATTTGTTTGATTTTCGGTTTAACCAGTTTCGATTTTCATATATATGATTTTCATGGATAGATAGAATCAAAACAAGTTTACATGATTTAATGTATATTAGATTAGATCTATATACATCTATACTTCATCTATTTAGAAAAACTTATTTTGATGGTCTATTTCATGAGTTTGGAGTTTTGTTTACTAAACAAAACTTATTTTTGAATTTCATGTCAAAAACATAGATATGTATCTTATATGTATATTGGATTCTATCCATATACAATATGCTTCAAATTAGTTTCAGTATCATGTTTTTGTATTTAGACAAGTTTTGAAAAAATCGAATTTCCATTTCAAAGTTTAATTTTTGGATAATACGGATTTTGGTTTTAAGCCTAATTTCAATATCACAAAAATAGTTCAAACAGTTTGTAATATGTGTTGATTTTTGGTCACACATGTTTGATATTCAAAGATCTTACAAGAACTTATTTTTGTGAAATTTATATGATTTTATGAGATTTTAGTAAAAAGATCAAGTTTTAATCCCTATAATTTGTTTGACCTGGCCTTTTGCGGGTCGACCGGTCGGTCGACCGCTCCAGAAATCGATCGATCGGTCGGTCGACCGATGTGCACAAAATGTGCACGGCCATTTTGGCTAGTGGGCCGGTCGACCGGCCAGAGAGCTCTGCTCTCTAGATCTGGCCCCGGTCGACCGTCCAGAGAGCTCCGCTCTCTGGATCTGGCCCCGGTCGAGCGGGCGGTCGACCGGCAGGCTACAACGATCAGAAATATGACCGTTGGCCAGTCGACCAGCCGGTCGACCGACAGCAGAGTTTTTTGCTGACTTTGACCCAACGGCTAGTTTTTGAAATGGGTTATAAATACCCATCCTTTTGAGCTGTTTTGATCAAGCATTTCAAGAGCAAATTTTCCCATCTTCTTAAGTGTCTTAGTATCAAGTTTTTAAGAGTTTTTGGGCTAAAAGATTTATCTTTTATTTGTTTTAAAAGTGTTGGAAAATCAAAGAAAAAGAGAGTCTTTGGGATATTGATTTTTGGATCTTCATTTCAATATCTATCTAGTATTTTTCCTAAGATTTTTCTTTGTTGTTTTCATTTTCAAACACTTTATTTTCTCACACTTGAGCTATCACTTCTATCCTATCTATAGGATCTAGTTTTTGGTGAGAAAAGTTATTTGTGATCTTTGTGATCACCAAAGTTGTGATCTTTCTTAGTTTTGGCTTTGTCCCTATCCCTCTAAGTGTAGAGGTGATTGTGTTTTGAGTTGTTGGTATCCCTCTTGTGTAGAGGTGATTGTGGTGGAGTTTGGCTTTATGCCTATCCCTCTTGTGTGAGGTGATTGTGGTTGTTTGGCTTAGTGCCCATCCTTCTAAGTGTAGAGGTGATTATTGTTGTGCCTTGCCTCTTGTGTAGAGGTTGTATTGTTAGAGAGAGGAGTTGTGTACTCCTAATTTGTATTTGCCAAATCCTCAGTGGAGATTCCCTGTGTGGGAAGTCATGTGTGGACGCATAGTAGAAATCCTTCTGTGTGAAAACGGAGACGTAGAGCAGTGGCTCGAACATCGAAATATATCTCGGTGTTTGTGATTGATCCACTATCTCTAAACTCTCTCTTTTATACCTTGCATTGTTTCATATTATTCATATCATACATATATGCTTGGTATTATTTGTGTGTGCTCATACTTGTGTTGAACCAAGAGAGCTTCAAATAGCATCTCAACTCTTATTTAGAGGAATCTAGAGGAGTCAGTCCAGAGCCCTTCACTGGGAATTCGGCTACACTCTTTGGTTACACTAAGTGTGTTGCATTTAGTTTTTAATTCCGCATCATTTGTCATTAAATTAGCCATACACCTATTCACCCCCTTCTGGGTGTATTTTCAATTGGTATCAGAGCCTATGCTCCTGATATTAGGTTTAACTACCTAGGAGTGAGATCTTGGATAGCTAATCTAGATTTGCATTTGCACACATACTTGTTTACACACACTCATAGATCACCTTGCCCCTCCCATGTTTGATGTTTCTAACATCGATATGTGGAAACTTAGAATGAGTGCTTACTTAAAAATCCTAGGCTTGCATGTTTACTTTGCCGCTACTAAGAAATCTTATCTTGGTAATAGCAAGCATATAGAGGCCAATGCATAAGCCCTAATGGCAATTAGAAACACACTTAGCAAAGATTATCTATCTATGATTTCTCATTGTGATTCCGCTTTTGTAGTGTGGAACACATTGACCTCTATAAAGTTACAAATGACAAACCATGTGGAGAAGGAATCTAGTGAGGGTGAGTTCGAACAAACTTGCTACATGGTCCAAGGGAATGACTCCCTTAAGGTACATTCGGAAACTCAACTAGATGATTGTTCTAGTTCTTAGGAGAAGACATTATGGATGCTGATGGTTTGAATGAAGAACTATCTATTATTTGTGAAAACTTGCTTGAAAAGTACCAAGTTTTGAAAAAGAAAAGTTTTAAATTAAACAAAGAAAATAAGGATTTGTGTTTAAAACTTGATTTGATTTTACAACAGAGGGATGAGATTTCAAGTGAAAGGGACTCCTTGAAATCCCAACTTAATCTTGCCTTTAATGAAAACAAAATTTTGAAAAATAAAAATAATTGTGATGATGTTCTAAAGAAAAATGAGGTTTTGTCTTCAAAACTTGATTTTGTTATAAAAGAGAACAATTCTTTGAAAAATAAAATTGCTTTGATTTCAAAAGAATTGGATTTGGTTTCAAGTGAAAATAAATCTTTAAAAAATGATTTAGATTCACATATTTGTCATGCTACTATAGCTTCACCATCTAGTATCCCTATTGCATGCTCTACCTCTTCTTTTCATGTTAAAAATGATATAATTATGTTAAAGAAGAGTGTTGATTGTTTGGGCTCCACTTTGAGCCAATGTGCTATGGATCACAAGAAATTGGAATTCATGTTTCACAAGAAATTGGAATACATGCACCACATATTCATGCACACCAAACACGGCATACACATGCTTCTCATATTCACACACATGACACTATATATGCTCATGTGCACACTTGTACACATTTTGGACGTAAGGGCCACCTTGTAAAGTCTTGTTATGATAGGATACATAATTCAAATTTTGGAAATAAATTTGTTTGGGTTAGGAAAGGTGCTAACTCCTATGGACCCAATAAGATATGGGTACCAAAATCCCCTCCTATTGTATTTGATGTGGGTGTTGTTGTCCCAGAGGCCCATCACTCTAGTTTTGATGGTGATTAACTCATGTAATTATAATACTAATGATCTTGTGTTTATTTATTCTCAGACATTTGATTAAGATCTTACTTGGTGTTTAGCTTCAATAAAGGATTTAAAGTCAAGTTTTGAAGCTATCGCATGTTGATTCAAGAGCTTGTGCATCAAGATTGCATCAAGTACTCAAGAGGAGTCCAGCTCATTGGATAAAGGTTTGGACCAAGTCAAGAAGGAGAAAAAGATTTTCAAGAAGACTTGTGTCGGGTTTTGTAAGTGCCAAGATATTTTTTTTAGATAATATGTAAAGGATAGATTAGTTGGTGGATTGCTCAAGTTCATATACACTCACACATAAGATTTATATGTGTTTTCACAAAAGATTTTTTATTTTGAAAAATACCGTTTTGATTTTTGAGATTCAAAATATACATGTGTTTTCTCAAAATTTATTTTGAGCTTATTCTTAAAAATATAGATATTTCAACATATATATGTAGTGGATCATATTCATACACACTAAGTTTCAAAAGTGTTTAATATATCTTATTTTTGTATTTGGAGAAGTTTTGAAAAAATCGAATTTGAAAAATACAGATTTTTGTTTAAGCCAAAATTTCTATATTACAAAAATAGTTCAAAATGTTTGTAATATGTTTTGATTTTTAATCAAACATGTTTGTATATCAAAGTATATCAATGAACTTATTTTTGTAAAATTTATGAGATTTTATGGGATTTTATTAAAGGTAAAAAGACCAAGTTTTAATCCCTGAGATTGTTGGACCAGGCTGTCTGGCGGTCGACCGATCGGTCGACCGAGCCAGAAGTCGGTCGACCGGGCGGTCCACTGATGTGCACAAACGTGCACAGCCAAGGGCTGATCGACCTCACGGTCGACCACCAATAGGGAATCCTGCTGAATTAGATCCAAACGGCTACATTTTTTAGGCCTATAAATTGGGGTTATTTTGGGCTGTTTTCTATAAGATTTTAAGTGGATTTTCAAGATAGTTTTTCCTACACTTCTAAGTGTTTATCTCCACTTATTTTAGAGCCAAATACTTCCATATAAAAAGGAGAGTTTTTCAAGAGTGTTTTGTAAAAAAGATTTCTTGAGTTTTTTACCACCAAATCAATCCTAATTTTCTCACACACACTTGAGCTATCCATTACTATATCAATCCTCTAGGGATCTTTGTTGTGAGAGTATTTAGGTGATCAAAGTGTTGAGATCACCAAAGTATTCTATCTTGTAGTTGAGGAGGCGAACTTGCGGGTTCGTATTGTTTCGAGTTCTTATGGGAGCTCGATGTAGAGGTGTGGCCTCAGGAAGCTAATGTGCTTGCGTCTGTGGTTCTTGCAGGAACAAGAGAGGGACTAGTGAGTCCAAGAGTTCTAATGTGAACTCCTTGTAGGTGTTGCGCCACCGAGTGATCCGGTGGGATCGATTCTAGTGAAAATCCTTCATAGTGTTGAAGGCGGGGACGTAGAGCAAGGGTGCTCGAACCTCAAAACAAATCTCTTGTGTTTGCGATTGCTTTATCTATCTCTCACTTGTGTTTATATCTTGCATGCTCTTATTGTTCATATTCCTTACTTGCTTAATATACTTGTGCTTATATTGATATATGCTTGGGGATTGCTTACTCACACTTGTATTGAACCAAGAAAGTTATAGCGGCACTTAACTCTTATCTAGAGAAATCTTGAGGAGATAGTCCAGAGCCCTTCACGGGGAATTCGGCTACACTCTTGTGTTATACTTAATGTGTTTAGCTTAATAGTTTTTAGTTTGCATAAATAATTTTAATTCCGCATTAACTCTTTATTAGATTAGCTAGTCACCTATTCACCCCCCCTCTAGGTGATTTCAATTGATATCAGATCTTGGTGCTCTTGATTTGGGTCTAACAACCTAGAGTTAAAGATCCTCATTTTTAGCTAATCACAATATTTGTTTACACACACATGGATTTCATGACACCTCCTACGTTTGACATTCTTAACTTAGAAAGTTAAGATGTCCATGTACCTCAAAGTCCTAGGGATTCATGTTTATCTTGCCACAATTAAAGATTCATATTATTTAAATGGTAAATATACAGAAGCTAACTCAAAAGCCATCTATGCTTTAAAGTCAACTCTAAATGATGATTATCTATGTAGGGTTTCTAACTTTGATTCGGCTTTTGTAATATGGAACACTTTAGTCTCCCTTGGTTAACAAAAATTATACTATACGGGGAGTGACTCGGATGATGGAAGTTATACTTTCAACTTGTGCTACATGGTCCAAGGGGATAACTTTCTTGAGGTAAATTCCGAATCCAAGCTTGATGAGGATGTTGACATGTCTTATGATGAGCTTGCTTCATTTTTGTCAACAACTTGAAAAATATGATTTGCTTAAAAAGGACCATAGAAGATTGAAGAATAAATATGAGTCCATTTCAAAAGAAAAAGATTCTTTTCAAAATAATTTGGACAACATTTCTAAAGAAAATGATTATTTGAAAAAGAAGAATATTTTCTTGTTTTCTAAATTACATGATCTTTGTAAAGGAAATAATTCTTTGAAAAATATAATTAATTTGGTGGAAAAAGAAAAAGGAATTGTCTTGAAACTTGGAAGAAAACAACTCCTTGCAAAGAAAAATTATTTCAAAAGAAAAAGAAAATATTTCTAAAAAGAAAAAGATTGTTGACTCTCATACTTGCCATGCTCTACATGCTACTATTGATAAAAATGAGATTCAATTTTTAAAAAATAGAATAAATTATTTGAGCTCAACTTTGAGCAATTGTGCATTTAATCATTCTAAAGGTTTAACAAAACAAGCTCCACATGTTCATGCACATCACCCATGGCATACATATGCACACTTTGCACATCATAATCATACTCATTCTCATGTGCATACTAGGGGGTACAAATGTACACAGTGTGGCCGCAAAGAGCATTTAGCAAAGTTTTATTTTGATAAGATAAATCATATCAATTTTTCTAATAAAAATATTTCGGTTCCAAATAATGCTAACCCCCGTGGACCCAAAAGAAAATGGATACCAAAATCCCAACCGCTTGTGTTTGATGTAGGTGTGGGCTCTCATATGACGTGAGAGAATTGGTGCCTTGATGGTGGATGCAAGAGCTAGTGGACATACCCTATTAATGCATCGCTATCAAGGAAGTTAGGTGGGAGGACCACTATGGTTTGGAGAATAGAGATGTGCCCTAACAGTTTTGGTAACTATCTCTAACTCCTTATTTGTTTACATGCTTTTAGATTATTGATTTTTAGCATGTTTTTCATGATTGTTATTAAATGCCATGTTATTTAGACTTATGACATACATGTATAGTAATTGAGATACACCCATATTCATATGGATCCATATTTTGTGTTCTCACTTTAGTTTAACTATTGTGTATATCATTACTCTAAAGCATGTGCATTTACCTTAATAATCATGTTTGTTTATGGTTTCGCACTTCATATTTTGATTACATGTTTAAATATAAATTTTCATTAAAACTTGTGCATATACTCGTACAACTAGTGAGCCACATTTGATTATTGTATGTTTATACTTAATTGCTCATTTACACCCATTAGATGTACTAGTATAGCCTAGTTTTGATGATTCGTGCATTTAACTTGTTTCCATATTCTTATATATGTTTTGCTTTATGTATATGTTATTTTTGTCTAAAACTAATAGATATACATGTATACCATTGAGTCTCTTGCCTTCATGCAAATTATAATAAAGACTTTTTTGTGTTTAGGATATATATGTATATTTTTAGTTTTAGATAAAACATACATATACCTTTGAAGTTTAATTTTGATGAAAAATATATTTTTATGCTTTTAATAAAAAATATTCATGTTTATTTTGAACTTTATTGATCATTTTCATAAAAATGCTATTTACATGATTCTTGTGCACTCTGATTGAGACTAAAGAGGTGTACTTATTATGTAGCAAATGTATTTGATGTACCCTTTCTTGTCTCCGCTATAGCATAGGGCTATACCGAGTCGAATCTCAGGGAGAGCTCGCGATGGAAGCTTTACGTGTGGTAGTGAAGTGAACAAACGAGTATTCTTCTCTTGCTTATAAACTTAGTGAATCAAAATGTAAAAGAAACTAAAAGAAAGGATGGCTATGTTCATGGTGGAAAAGTCGGGAAAAGAAATCAAGAAGAGGATTTGGTATTCACAAGAAAAGAAATGAAACTTAAAGAAGAATCAATCCATGACTAGCTTACCTTGCTAGCTTGCCAAGACTTACTAGACTCCTTGATAGCGAATGCTTGCCTAATATTGTCACTCCATTAGCGTAGGATTCGTCTCGCGTGTTGACCTAATTACTTTCTCACTTGCAAGATGGTGGTTTAACCATCGGAGAAGAGAAGATCATACAACTTGCAAGATGAACAAAAGCAATCACCCATGAGTTAGTGAAGAAAGCTAAGCTAGGGATTAGCTAGTACATGGAGAAGAATTAGCTACAACAAGCCATAAGAAAAATACAAGAAAGCATGAAGTAAATTGCAAGAATTAAAGAAAGCAATAAAGAAAGCAATTAAAGAAAACTAGAACCAAGCTTCAAGTAGAGGAAGGAGGATGGATCAATCCTTGTTGCTTCAAGTGTCACCCTTGATTACACAAGCTCTCTCCCTCACAATCACTCTCTTTTACATTGAATTCTAGGGAAGAAGAAGAGGGACTATAAGAAATAAACCTAGAGAAAAACAACTAAAAATTACAACACACTAACTTTCCTCTCTTCTCCATTCAGTTTTTGTACGCAGGTCTTCATGGAGTATTTATAGCATGGATGAGAACCTTCGAGAGCCTAGTTTGTTGGCGCAAAATCTGAGATCCAACGGCCCGGATTTTGCGGTGGATCCGCCGCAAGTCGCGGCACTTTTGTGGCCGTTGGCTAACAACTTTCTGGTGGAGATTAGTTACAAGGTTGTTAGCCACGTGGTATATCTAGAATCTTCGTTTGTTGCGCGGATTTCTCTGGATCTGGATTTGAATTTGGCTTTATCTTTAATCTTGATTAATCACTTAATTAGTGTTAATTAAGTGATTATTTGGATATCTCTCCATTAAGTGTGTACCTGCAAATATGTAGAGAAGAGGAGTAAAAATCACATATTTATTTGTAATATGCATGGGAATTATGATGTAAAATATGCAATATTGGATACCAATCACACCCCCACACTTATTCTTTTGCTCGTCCCGAGCAAAACAAAGAAAAAGAAAAGAAAAATCTAAACTACCAATTTATTGCACCACTTTCGCAGGTGACGCGATTGCACTGAGCATGTGCAACAAGCCGTTAAACCTCTAGGTTACCCTAGAGGAGGAGTGTTGTCTCCTGAGGGTTTTCAGCGGATTACACCCACAAAATCCTTAAAGAAAGAAAACAAATGTTAGTGTTTTGAAAATGCATTTTGAATAAGAGACATGTTTACGAACTATTTTTGCAAAAATATAAGTGATCCTAGGTCATAAGTCCACCTATAATTATTCTTCCTTAAACTTAGTATCCATGCAAGATCTTGTTTTTAATTAAGGTAAGAATTCAAAATTGGATTGAATACTTTATCTTTCATAAAACCTAGATAGTATGCACACCGTGTAAATGAAGATTTCTGGGATTTCAACTCCAACCATAAAGCCATTTATTTATTTATATATACTTTTTTTTATGCTTTTTTTTCTTCCCTTAGTTTAGGCTTTCTAGTCTACCCTTGTAACGAGCCTTTAACCGATGACTCCCAAACCAGACGGTCTTAGGGCACCAGATGAGAAAACATCCCTCGGGTTTAAGGTCTCGAGTAGAAAAGGCCACGAAACTAAAGGGGATTATTTATTATCACCGTTAGGCGTGAATAATCATGCTTCTTGAGGCATAATTATCCAGCTTAATAAGTGAGATCACCGTTAGGCGTGAGTAACCATGCTTCTTGAGGCATAGTTATCCAGCTTAATAAGTGATCTTTTATTTATATATATATATATTTTTTCTTTTTTTTTTTTTTTTTATTTATATGGCATTTTTAGTCTTTGTCTCCATCCCAAGAAATGTGTAAGTGTAAAGTGCATATTTATCTAAGGTAAAAATTCAAGATAAAAATATCTCACCAATTTTACTTACTTAGTCTATAATTTCAAACAAGATCTATTACTTCAACTAGGCTTAAGATGTCATAATTAAGGCTTTCTTAATCTCTAAGATACATCTTAATTTTCTTAAAAATAGATCAAAACTTTGTCTCTTTTTTCAAAAAGTTTTTATTTTTATTTTTATTTATTAAAAGAAGTGTAAAATAAAGAAAATCTAAAAACTCTAAAAGAAGTGTAAAAGAAATAAAATCTAAAAACTCTAAGTTAGTAAACCCTCCCCCACACTTATTTCATGCATTGTCCTCAATGCATCATGATATATGTATGCATGAAACAAAAATGAAGAGGGAAGGAAAAAATTACCTTAAGGTGGTGGTTCCGGTGGTGGTCTGATTGGTCCACGGAACATGGCCCAATCATCTTTTCTTTGGGTTTTCAGGAACCCACCAGAAATTTCAAGAATATGACCCACAAGAATGATGTATGCATGGAAGATTTTTATTATATACATGACCCCATCTAATTTTAAGATTCTCCTAATAATTTCAGAGTCATATTTATCAACTTCCTTGTCCCAGAATGGTATATGACATGATAGAACAGTTGACTTGGACTCAGGAAGGAGTACTGACTCAGGATTGTGATTTAAATCAAGTGATGGTTCAGGAGTCAAGGTGAGATCAGAAATTGTGTCCAAGTCAAGAAATGTAAACTCAAGTCCACATGTATTGTCCAACAATGGAATGTGACCTACTATGGGTGATATCTCTTTACTTCCAATTTTAAGAAATTCAAGCTCATCGCCATACAATTCTTCAAAACTTAAGTCAAAATCTTCTGATAGAATTGTACAATCAGTTTCAGAAGTAAAGAGATCGAGAAAATCAAGGTCACATTTCTCATTGATTTCAATTCCACAAGATGGAGAACTTGCCAAAATGTCAATAGAATCTTCAAAAGTGTAGAATTGGGCAAGTTCGACATGATCCTCAAAGATGGTTGATTCAACTTCATTGTGAATTGTGAAAGGATCCAAGGTTGATTCCGGGAAAGAATTAAAGTGAGGTAAAGATACCGGAGTCATTATGGAATCAGGAAGAAGGATTGAATCACAAAGTTGGGGTCAAGATCACATTCCTCATGTAATTCAATAAAATGTGGAGAACTTGCCAATTTATCAATGGGATTTTCAGAAGTATGGAATTGGCCAAGTTCTATGTGATCATAAAAGATTGGTGATTCAATTTCACAATGGATAGGAAATGGATCCAATACTGACTCGGGAAATGGATTGAAATCAGGTAAGGATATGGAAGTCATGATTGAATCAGGAAGTAATATGGAATCATCAAGTGGAAGTTCAGGATCAAAATCATGTTCCAGTTCAATTTCAGAAAAAGGAAAACTTGCCAAATTGTCAATTGGATCAGAAGTGTGGACAAGTTCATTTTTAGGAAATGAGAAACTTGCCAAAATGTCAACGGGATTTGAATTTTGGACAAGTTCAAGTTTAGGAAATGAAAACTTGCCAATGTATCAATTGGATCTGAAGTTTGGACAAGTTCAGGTGAATGTGCTGAAATTGAATCTGGATTTCCAAGATGACAAGAGTCTTGAGTCATATCAATAGAGTGTGGTATAACTGGATTAGTCAAATGTTGATAGGATAGAGTATCCTCTTTCCTAAGAAGGTTATCCAATTGTTCTTTCACACTATTGATAGACTTGGCATGTGATTTTTGATATTGTAACATAGACTCTTGCAAGATGTCTATACTCTTTTCTAGAATTGATGTATCTTCAAATGATTGTTCTAGAATGGGAGTATAGGAATCTTGACTTTGGAAAGTTTGTGAATAGTGTGAGTCAAAAATGTGTGATGATGGAAAAGTGGACTCACACAAGAGATCTTTACTCGTTTCCATGACAAATGGTTGTTCATTAGGAAATGGTGGAACTGAGTAAGACTCTTGAAAATACTGTGGAACTGGAGAGGGAAATGGTTCTGGAAGTGTTTGCTCAGCTCTCTGTAAATTAGCTTCTAAACTCCTTAATAAGTCAGATTTGTCTTCAAATGGAGGCTCAGAAAAAGGAGTGTATGACGTGGACTTAGGAAATGAATATTGTGGACAAGGTGAATATGATGGACAAGGATTTTGAAAATTTGACTCGGGGTAAGTGAATCCCCAATGACTCGATGAAGAGTTGAAATTATTTTGGACATTATAATCATTAGATGGGGTGTATGGGTCGTATTGATTCGGATAAGGCCAACCCGGTGTATGTGGTTGGTGCATATTATAAAACACCGGGTTGGAATTATCTGAATATGGAGTGTGTGTGACATATGGATGGAAAGAATTGTAATTGTAAGCCATATCACACAATCACAAACAAAAATCAAACAACAAACAAACAAACAAAAGAAGAAAAGAAAAGAAAAAATTCTAACCTAAGTTAGTGTAGACTTAGACCTAGACGACTCCTAACTGATAGACCGTCCACGGGAGGTTTAGTGTAGACTCTAACCACAAGCTAATCAGCCAGGGAAGGGTAAGGTTGGTGGGAGGTTTTCCGTCCAGAGACGTTCCTTAATTAAGTAACCAGCAACCTTCGGGCTTTCGGCCCTCAACCCCTTTCCTAGACACCGATTTTGCAAGAGTTAAATTCCAACACTTTTCCCCCTTAGGATAATCTCCTAATTGAGTCCGAGATGTCCCTAGGGCCAACGTCTACTTTTTTATTAAATTAGGCTTGGGTTAGTGAGTGCTTGGGTTGTGGTTTTCGGGCTAAGGAAAGGGTAATGACCTCCCCCACCTTATCTTATTTACGGGTGATTAGTATCCAATATTGCATATTTTACATCATAACTCCCATGCATATTACAAATAAATATGTGATTTTTACTCCTCTTCTCTACATATTTGCAGGTACACATTTAAGAGAGAGATTTTCAAATAATCACTTAATTAGCACTAATTAAGTGATTAATCCAAGATTAAGGATAAAGCCAAATTCAAATCCAGATCTAGAGAGATCCACGCAACAAACGAAGATTCCAGATAGACCACGTGGCTAACAACCTCGTAACAAACTTGTAACAGAAATTTGGGATCAAACGGCCACAAAAGTGCCGCGTGTCCTTGCGGATCCGCCGCAAAATCTGGGCCGTTCAGTCCCAGATTTCTGCCACGTGTCCACCTTCTGGAGAGTTCTCTCAGGGTCTATAAATATTGGATCTTCACCTGCGAGAAAAAGACTGATCAGAGAAGAGAGAGAGTTTAGTTCTAGGCTTTGTAATTTTGTTAGTTTTTGTTTAGGTTTTGTAACTCTCTATGATCTTCTTCTCCCTAGATTTCATTGCAAAAGAGAGTGATTGTGAGGGAGAGAGCTTGTGTAATCAAGGGTGACACTTGAAGCTATGCAAGGATTGATCCATCCTCCTTCATCTACTTGAGCTTGATTCTAGTTTGTTTTCTTTCACTTTACTTGCTTTGTTAATTTCTAGCAATTTATTCATGCTTTGTTTTCTTTTTGTAATGGCTTGTAGTAGCTAATTCCTTCTCCATGAACTAGCTAACTACTACCTTGCTAGCTTCTAAACTCATGGGTGATTGCCTTACTTCATCTTGCAATTTGTATGGTCTTCTCTTCTCCGATGGGTTTCTTTTCATTTCTTGGCAAGATTTTGTTGTAATTCTCCATATGATTCATGTGTGCCTCACTTGGAGCCTAGTCTTCGAACTAGTGCCTTGATGGAACATGGAGATGGAAGCACCAATATGCTATTTGATGTATAACTTCACTACTTCCATTAGTGAATGTTGTATGTTTTTTCATTTGCATCACTTGAGTGTAGCTCTTTTGATTCCATTAGTGAAAGTCCATTTGTAGGCCGATGACCATCTATGGAGGCTACAAGACAAGTCCAAGAATGAATCCCCATCATCCATGTGGGAAAGTAATTAGACCACAAGCAAGACAAATACATGCCGATGAATCAACATGAGGCACGCATCACTATCACGGAGTTTAGTTAGTTTAGCAAGGTAGTTAAGGTTAGCTAGTCATGGATTTCTTTCATTCAAAGTTTTCTTGATTTTACTTTCTTTTTAGTTGTTAGTTCAAATTCATCTCAATCTTGATTTCTCCCGATTTCCACCATGAACATAGCCACCAATTCTTTGATTTGTTTTTCTTTTGATTCTTTATTCTTTTGAAACATAGAAGAATTCTCGTTTCCTCTTCTCACTAGTATCGTGAAAGCTTCTATCGCTAGCTCTCCCTGAGATCCGACTCGGTATAGCCCTATGCTATAGCGGAGATAAGAAAGGGTACATTGAACATCTTACATACATTTGTGGAGTAAACAAGCACCGAGGTTGATTCTAAACCTTTCTCTTTTACATAATACTCGTGCTATACTTCACACTGCCCTTTCAAGTTTAATCAATTTTTGGCGCCGTTGCCGGGGAGAGCGACGGTATTTTTAAAAGTGAGAAACTAAACGATATATCTTCTCTGTTGCAGGTACAGGAGAAGAAAACAGGAAAATATTCACAGCAGAATCATATAAGTGGACCTGGGACTCTGATCAAGAAAGCAGAGCCCAGGATCCCTCTGGAGTGCCGCGGATCCACAAGCTTTGCCGTGGAAACGCGGCACAACAGAGAGAACTACTGACAAAATTTTTGCAGGGGCTTCTGCTCTGCAAGTTACTGCTGCCTATATACTTCATTTCCTGTATACTTCACTGTATTCCTGTTAATTAATTCAACAGTAAGAAATTGGTTGATAATTGCTAAAAAATTGTTAGACATCTTGCATTATAGGCACGTGTCTTTCAATTACTTTAAATTTACTGTTGAAGAGTGCGTGGGACAAGGTACGTGATTCATTGCATATAGACTAAGACTCACTCTTTGTTTGATTTTTCTTACTTGGAGTGAACCTTGTTTGTTTCTATATCGTACACTTGCACAATTAATTCTAAGGGCAATTCCTGTAAATAACATAAGGTGGGGGAGGTCATTACCCTTTCCTTAGCCCGGAAATCATTTTCCCCACGTACTCACAATCCTAAGCTTGTAAATAAAATTTGATAGACGTTGGCCCTAGGGACATCCGGACTCGCTTAGGAGATTATCCTAAGGGGAAAAGTGTTGGAAATTGACTTCTGTAAAATCGGTGTCTAGGAAAGGGGTTGAGGGCCGAAAGCCCGAAGGTTGTTGATTACTTAATTAAGGAACGTCTTCGGACGGAAAACCTCCCAACGACTTTACCCTTCCCTGGCTGATTTGCTTATAGTCAAGGTCTACACTAAACCTCCTGTGGACAGTCTATTTAGGAGTCACCTAGGACCAGAAACCCTAGACAAGCTTGGATTGATTTTTTCTTTTGTTGTTTGTTATTTTTTCTTTTTCGCTGGTGTGATCGGTGCACGTTGTTTGTGATTGTATATACAATAGTGGTTTTGTGATTCTAATTCTACACTTGCACATAAACAACCACTTCACATCATGACCAACAACGTCTCACTTCAAGATCGATTCTATCCGATTCGCACCTCCATTCCTTCATGCATTCTTCTCCCCGAGCCTAATGGAAACAACTTTGAGCTGAAACCACAATTCATTAGTATACTTCCCCACTTCCATGGTCTTGAGTCTGAGGACGCGTACCTCTTTATTCGTGAGTTTGAAGAGGTATGCCAAATGATGAGAATATCCCAACTTTCTGAGGATGCTGTTAGGTTACGGTTCATACCGTTTGCACTTAAGGATTTAGCTAAGAAATGGCTTTATAGTCTTCCTGTCAGTTCCATATCTTCATGGGATGATTTTGTTAAGGTCTTTCTTAGGAAATTCTATTCTATCCACAAAACAGCCCTCATGAGAAAAAACATAATGCAATTCAAGCAAGAACAAAATGAACCTTTCTGGAAATATCTTGAGCGTTTCAAAGACCTCCTTGCCCTATGTCCCCATCATGGCATAGAGAAATGGCGTCTATGCCAGATTATCTATGATGGATTAGATTACCAAACAAAAACCCTTTTAGAATCCATGTGCCAGGGGGAATTTTTGAAAAAAGATGAACATCAGGGGTGGGATCTCTTTGAAACCCTAGCTGAAAAAACCATTCAGTGGGAGTCTTGTCCTGACAAATCCACTTCCATAACTTCCAGAACTGGTACACACTCCAAAGAATCCTCTCTAGCTGCAGAAACCAAGATCACACAATTAATAAAGAGGATAGAACTGCTTGAGTCAAAAGGGAATTCTATGGTCAACCAGGTCAACCCATTGCCTTTGATTAGACCAGGTTGCACCAACTGTCATGACCTTAGCCATGTTGTTGAGGAGTGTCCATTGTATCAGCCCCCATTTCAGGAGAACATGAATGCTGTATTGACCAGACCCAATCATCATCCATACTCCAGCACTTACAAGTCAGGATGGCAGAACCATCCAAATTTTCCATGGAGTCAGTCTGGTACTGAGCATCATATGCCACCACTTCCACATCCTTACAATGCTCAGTTTCATCCATCCAGTTTCAGTCAGAATTCACTGTATGTTCATCCATCTCAAAGTCCACCACAGTCATATCAGTCATATCAGGACCCACCACCATATTACCAATCACAGTTCCAATCTCCATATCCTCAACATCCACCCCAAAATAATTCTGAAATATCTGAGTTGAAACAAATGCTAGAAACCTTTACAAAAAACCATAAACAGGAGTTGAATGAAATGAAGGTCCAGATCAAGCAATTGGCTGAGAATCAAAAAGGAATGTTCTTAAGCCAGCCATTGCTAAATCCCAAAGTTGAAAATTCAGGACCCAGTCACTGTCATGCCATTCATACCCTGAGATCTGGTAAACAAATTGACAATAAGGTTTCTAGTCCACAATCTCATCCAGTACCAAAACCTACTCCTCATGTCCCAATGTCACCAACTTTTGACAAACCATCCTCTAGTTCAGGGCCATCCACTTCCAAGGCCAAGGGTGAAGAAAAGGTAGATGTGCATACATACAAGCCTATAGTTCCATATCCAAATAGGCTGAGAAATAACAAGTCAAATGCTCACATGGAGAAAATAAAAGAAACATTCAATAAGGTCCAAATCAATGTCCCTCTTCTTGATGCCATTCAACAAGTGCCTTCATATGCCAAATTTTTGAAGGAAATGTGCACCAAGAAGAGGAAGACCCAAGTCCCTAAAAAAGTCTTCCTTGCATCATCCATCAATGAGCTGCTCACTGGTCCAATTCCTGTTAAGTATAAAGACCCAGGGAGCCCCACCATTTCATGCATCATAGGACAGACTACAATAAATAGGGCACTTCTTGATTTGGGGGCCAGCATTAATCTCCTACCTTTCTCTGTGTACCAACAATTGGGGTTAGGTGATCTTCTCCCGACCCAAATGACCATTCAATTGGCTGACCGCTCTGTTACTAAACCCAAGGGGGTAATTCAAGATGTCCTGGTCAAAGTTGGAGAATTCTTTTATCCAGTTGACTTTGTTGTCCTTGAAACAAAACCAGTATCAAATTCCAATCAAAGGGCACAAATTCCTGTCATTCTGGGTCGACCATTCCTGGCTACTGCAAATGCAATCATTAATTGCCGGAATGGATCAATGAGGTTGACTTTTGGTAACCTGACACATGAACACAATGTCTTCCACACACAGCCTCACAAAACAAAAGATCAAACATTTGAGGTTAATTTCATTAGTAACAATTGTGAGGAGGAAGGTGAAAATCCAAAAGATGAGTCACAATCTTGTGATTCTCTTATCCGAGTACCCTTTCAAACGGGGAAAGTTGATTTGGATACTTTCACTTTCAATGAGCCAACTGAGACTGTATTTGAACCTCCAATTAATATATCATTTGAAGACTTGTTTGCCGATGAGATCATGTGTTTAGATGAGTCAACTCGGGGTAAGTTAGCTAATTGTCCACTTCCGGATGTTGACTTGAGCTTTGAAGAATTATATGGAGAGGAGTTAAAATTTCTAAACACTGGAAGTGATGAGATTCTGAGTGAGAGTGGTGATAAGGACTTTGTGTGTGAACGATGTGGTGGAAAGAGTATGAATGAAAATAACAACAAATTGAAACTGGAATCACCTAGGGTAAGAACAATTCAGACCGTTTCCCAATGGAATTCAAGAAAGAGAACACATTGGAACGATGGGAAACGGGCCAGAGGGAAGCGACCAAAAACCCAGGTGAGAGTTACATTTGTATATTCCTTGTAAATAATTTTTCCTACCTCTTACCTGTTTCATGCATACATTTACCATAATGCATTGGGGACAATGCATGAAATAAGTGTGGGGGAGGGTTTACTAACTTAGAGTTTTTAGAATTTCTTTCTTTTACACTTCTTTTAGAGTTTTTAGATTTTCTTTATTTTACACTTCTTTTAAATGAAAATTAAAAAAAAAATAATAAAAAAATAAAAACTTTTTGAAATAAGAGACAAAGTTTTGTTCTATTTTTAAGAAAATTAAGATGTATCTTAGAGATTAAGAAAGCCTTAATTATGACATCTTAAACATAGTTGAAATAATAGATCTTGTTTGAGATTATAGGCTAAGTAAGTAAAATTGAGGAGATATTTTTATCTTGCATTTTTTGCCTTAGATAATATGCACTTTACACTTACACATTTCTTGGGATGGAAACAAAGACCAAAAATGCCATATATATAAAAAAAAAAAAATAAAAAATAAAAAAAAAAAGAAAAAAAGAAAAAAAAATATAAATAAAAGATCACCTATTAAGCTGGGAAATCGTGCCTCAAGAAGCATGATAACTCACGCCTAACAGTGATCTCACTTATTAAGCTGGGTAATTGTGCCTCAAGAAGCATGATTATTCACGCCTAACGGTGATTAAGAATAATCCCTCTTAGTTTTGTGGCCTTTTTCACTCGAGTCCTTAAACCCGAGGGATGTTTCCTCATCTGGTGCCCTAAGACCATCTGGTCTGGGAGTCATCGGTTATAGGCTCGCTACATGGGTGAATTAGAAAGCCTAATAAAACTAAGGGAAGAAAAAAAAAAAAAGAATATATATAAATAAATGGCTTGATGGTTGGAGTTGAAATCCCAGAAATATTCACAGAGCACGGTGTGCATATTATCTAGGTTTTATGAAAGATAAAATATTCAATCCAATTTTGAACTCTTACCTTAATTGAAAACAAGATCTTGCATGGATACTAAGTTTAAGGAAAAATGATTATAGGTGGACTTATGACCTAGGATCACTTATATTTTTGCAAAAATAGTTCGTAAACTTGTCTCTTATTCAAAATGCGTTTTCAAAATACTAACATTTGTCTTCTTTCTTTATGGATTTTGTGGGTGTAATCCGCTGAAAACCCTCAGGAGACAACACTCCTCCTCTAGGGTAACCTAGAGGTTTAACGGCTTGTTGCACATGCTCAGTGCAATCGCGTCACCTGCGAAAGTGGTGTAATAAACTTGTAGCTTAGTTTTTCTTTTCTTTTTCTTTGTTTTGCTCGGGACGAGCAAAAGAATAAGTGTGGGGGTGTGATTAGTATCCAATATTGCATATTTTACATCATAACTCCCATGCATATTACAAATAAATATGTGATTTTTACTCCTCTTCTCTACATATTTGCAGGTACACATTTAAGAGAGAGATTTTCAAATAATCACTTAATTAGCACTAATTAAGTGATTAATCCAAGATTAGGATAAAGCCAAATTCAAATCCAGATCTAGAGAGATCCACGCAACAAACGAAGATTCCAGATAGACCACGTGGCTAACAACCTCGTAACAAACTTGTAACAGAAATTTGGGATCAAACGGCCACAAAAGTGCCGCGTGTCCTTGCGGATCCGCCGCAAAATCTGGGCCGTTCAGTCCCAGATTTCTGCCACGTGTCCACCTTCTGGAGAGTTCTCTCAGGGTCTATAAATATTGGATCTTCACCTGCGAGAAAAAGACTGATCAGAGAAGAGAGAGAGTTTAGTTCTAGGCTTTGTAATTTTGTTAGTTTTTGTTTAGGTTTTGTAACTCTCTATGATCTTCTTCTCCCTAGATTTCATTGCAAAAGAGAGTGATTGTGAGGGAGAGAGCTTGTGTAATCAAGGGTGACACTTGAAGCTATGCAAGGATTGATCCATCCTCCTTCATCTACTTGAGCTTGATTCTAGTTTGTTTTCTTTCACTTTACTTGCTTTGTTAATTTCTAGCAATTTATTCATGCTTTGTTTTCTTTTTGTAATGGCTTGTAGTAGCTAATTCCTTCTCCATGAACTAGCTAACTACTACCTTGCTAGCTTCTAAACTCATGGGTGATTGCCTTACTTCATCTTGCAATTTGTATGGTCTTCTCTTCTCCGATGGGTTTCTTTTCATTTCTTGGCAAGATTTTGTTGTAATTCTCCATATGATTCATGTGTGCCTCACTTGGAGCCTAGTCTTCGAACTAGTGCCTTGATGGAACATGGAGATGGAAGCACCAATATGCTATTTGATGTATAACTTCACTACTTCCATTAGTGAATGTTGTATGTTTTTTCATTTGCATCACTTGAGTGTAGCTCTTTTGATTCCATTAGTGAAAGTCCATTTGTAGGCCGATGACCATCTATGGAGGCTACAAGACAAGTCCAAGAATGAATCCCCATCATCCATGTGGGAAAGTAATTAGACCACAAGCAAGACAAATACATGCCGATGAATCAACATGAGGCACGCATCACTATCACGGAGTTTAGTTAGTTTAGCAAGGTAGTTAAGGTTAGCTAGTCATGGATTTCTTTCATTCAAAGTTTTCTTGATTTTACTTTCTTTTTAGTTGTTAGTTCAAATTCATCTCAATCTTGATTTCTCCCGATTTCCACCATGAACATAGCCACCAATTCTTTGATTTGTTTTTCTTTTGATTCTTTATTCTTTTGAAACATAGAAGAATTCTCGTTTCCTCTTCTCACTAGTATCGTGAAAGCTTCTATCGCTAGCTCTCCCTGAGATCCGACTCGGTATAGCCCTATGCTATAGCGGAGATAAGAAAGGGTACATTGAACATCTTACATACATTTGTGGAGTAAACAAGCACCGAGGTTGATTCTAAACCTTTCTCTTTTACATAATACTCGTGCTATACTTCACACTGCCCTTTCAAGTTTAATCACGGGTATGCCCTTAGAATTTGAATTGTGCAAGTGTACAAGAAATATAGCTAGGATTCACTCTAGGCAAGAAAATCAAGCAAGAATTTGTCCTAGTCTAAATGCAATGCAAACACGTACCTTGCCTCCAGCACTCTTCAACAGTAAAAGTAAAGAATTGAAGAGACACGTGCCTAAAATGCAAGTGTCTAAACAATTTTTAGCAATTTCAATCAACTTTTTACTGTTTTTTAATTAAGCAGGAGTAGGATGCAGAATACAGGAAATAAAGTATAGAAACAGATGTATTTTACAGAACCAGAAGCCCTGCAGAAAATTGGTTAGGAGTGAACTCCTCTGTGCCGCGTTTCCACGGCAAATCTTGTGGATCCGCGGCACTTTGGAGGGATCCTGGGCTCTGCTTTCTTGAGCAGAGGCCCAGGTCCACTTGTATGTTATTTCAATGAATATTTTCCTGTTTTCTTCTCCTGTAACCTGCAACAGAAAAGAAGGATCGTTTAGTACTTCACTTTAAACCAAAAAGAACGTCGCTCTCCCCGGCAACGGCGCCATTTTGATTGAGACTAAAGAGGTGTACTTATTATGTAGCAAATGTATTTGATGTACCCTTTCTTGTCTCCGCTATAGCATAGGGCTATACCGAGTCGAATCTCAGGGAGAGCTCGCGATGGAAGCTTTACGTGTGGTAGTGAAGTGAACAAACGAGTATTCTTCTCTTGCTTATAAACTTAGTGAATCAAAATGTAAAAGAAACTAAAAGAAAGGATGGCTATGTTCATGGTGGAAAAGTCGGGAAAAGAAATCAAGAAGAGGATTTGGTATTCACAAGAAAAGAAATGAAACTTAAAGAAGAATCAATCCATGACTAGCTTACCTTGCTAGCTTGCCAAGACTTACTAGACTCCTTGATAGCGAATGCTTGCCTAATGTTGTCACTCCATTAGCGTAGGATTCGTCTCGCGTGTTGACCTAATTACTTTCTCACTTGCAAGATGGTGGTTTAACCATCGGAGAAGAGAAGATCATACAACTTGCAAGATGAACAAAAGCAATCACCCATGAGTTAGTGAAGAAAGCTAAGCTAGGGATTAGCTAGTACATGGAGAAGAATTAGCTACAACAAGCCATAAGAAAAATACAAGAAAGCATGAAGTAAATTGCAAGAATTAAAGAAAGCAATAAAGAAAGCAATTAAAGAAAACTAGAACCAAGCTTCAAGTAGAGGAAGGAGGATGGATCAATCCTTGTTGCTTCAAGTGTCACCCTTGATTACACAAGCTCTCTCCCTCACAATCACTCTCTTTTACATTGAATTCTAGGGAAGAAGAAGAGGGACTATAAGAAATAAACCTAGAGAAAAACAACTAAAAATTACAACACACTAACTTTCCTCTCTTCTCCATTCAGTTTTTGTACGCAGGTCTTCATGGAGTATTTATAGCATGGATGAGAACCTTCGAGAGCCTAGTTTGTTGGCGCAAAATCTGAGATCCAACGGCCCGGATTTTGCGGTGGATCCGCCGCAAGTCGCGGCACTTTTGTGGCCGTTGGCTAACAACTTTCTGGTGGAGATTAGTTACAAGGTTGTTAGCCACGTGGTATATCTAGAATCTTCGTTTGTTGCGCGGATTTCTCTGGATCTGGATTTGAATTTGGCTTTATCTTTAATCTTGATTAATCACTTAATTAGTGTTAATTAAGTGATTATTTGGATATCTCTCCATTAAGTGTGTACCTGCAAATATGTAGAGAAGAGGAGTAAAAATCACATATTTATTTGTAATATGCATGGGAATTATGATGTAAAATATGCAATATTGGATACCAATCACACTCACACTTCATTTGTTTACTCATGACATTATTTTCATGAGAATTTTCGAGTTTTATTGATATCAAGTGTCAACTCTTGTGTTTTTAGCATGCTTCATGAGATATATATGATTTGGTTGCTTATTTGAAGGATCTTTAACTAGCTTTTCAAAAATTACTTTAAACTAGTTATTTATTCTTCATTTGGTAGTGTTTTCAAAATACAACTATTTTCAAATCTTATTTTTGAAAACTTCTACCCTTAAAGGGTGGTTGATGGGCGACCATGCCTTGTATGCTCAAATTGAAAATCTATTTAAACATGTGCATGAATAGGGTAGATAGTTATGAGTAATACACATGAACTTCATGAAAATTTATCTTCTATATACTTATAATTGTTTTCTTATATATGTATACTTCAAATTTCAAATAATATCAATTTCAATTGGTATTTTCTTTTTCATATATGTGTGTGTGTGTTTTGATTGTGCTTGATTTACATATCCATTACATGTTTAAAGCACAAATTATGTTTATGCTAAGGTTGACTTAAAATTAAAAATAAATTAGTATTTTTATAAGCTTATGCATTGTTTTCAATTGGTGTTTCAATTGACATTTTATTTGGTATCAAGATTTACAATATATTTCAATTGGTATCAAAAATATAAATTATTTTACTTTCATTAGTATCTTAAAATTTTATTTATTTACAAGTGGTACCAACTTATAAGTTTGTCAACTACAATTTGTTTCATTGGTTCAAAATTTATTTTTGTTGACTTGAGAAAATTCAAAAGTTGTTTTAAAGTGATTTCAAGATTCTTGATATGTATTGCCTATATGCAAGGGGAGCTTAACATCTCTTCTATATATAGATTCATGTTGAGTGTATCTTATATTGAGTAGCTTGACATCTCTTCTTTATGTAGTACACGTGTATAGGGGGAGCTTAACATCTCCACCTATGCATTGTATATTATGCTTTATGTGAGTTAGATTTTTGTCATCCTTTCTTCATGTAATGCATGTATACAGGGGAGCTAATTTCACGTCTCTCTCTTTATGAATGTACATCGCATATATGTCTTTATTGGTTGATTTGTTTTCACCCCTTTGTTGATGATTTGACAAAAATGGGGAGAAGTATTTTGGAGCTTATATATGCAAGTTTATTTCATTTCCCTGTTTTATACAAAAAGGGGGAGAAGGATTTTGATTTATGCATATATGTTTTGTTTATGCAAAAAGGGGAGAAGAATTTGGTGAGTTGATGTATGTTTATCTCCTTGTTTATGCATACATTTTTGTTTAGTTTATGCACTTCATTGAATATCTATTTGTTTATTGCTATGCATGAGTTAAGGGGGAGCTTCTATGAAGCTTAACTTTAATCCATGCATATATAACTCCATGAGTTTTGTCATCATCAAAAAAGGGGAGATTGTTGGCCCATAGGCCCATCACTCTAGTTTTGATGATGATTAACTCATGTAGTTATAGTACTAATGATCTTGTATTTATTTAGTCCCAGATATTTGATCAAGATCTTAGTTGGTTCAACAAAAGATTTAAAGTCAAGTTTTGAAGCTAGCGCAAGTTGATTCAAGAGCTCGCGCATCAAGATTACTTCAAGTATTCATGAGGAGTCCAGCTCATTGGATCAAGGTTTGGACCAAGTCAAGAAGGAGAAAAAGATTTTCAAGAAGACTTGTATCCGGTTTTGTAAGTGCCACGATTTTGTTTTTAGATAATATGTAAAGGATAGATTAGTTGGTGGATTGCTCAATTCATATACATTCACACATAAGATTTATATGTGTTTTCATAAAAGAGTTTTTGTTTTGAAAAATACCGTTTTGATTTTTGAGATTCAAAATATACATTTGTTTTCTCAAACTTATTTTGAGCTTATTGTTAAAAATATAGATATTTCAACATATATGTATAGTGGATCATATCCATACACACTAAACTTCAAAAGTGTTTAATATATCTTATTTTTGTATTTGGAGAAGTTTTGAAAAAATCGATTTTGAAAAATACAGATTTTTTGTTTAAGCCAAAATTTTTATATTACAAAAATAGTTCAAAATGTTTGTAATATGTTTTGATTTTTAATCAAACATGTTTGTATATCAAAGTATATAAATGAACTTATTTTTGTAGAATTTATGAGATTTTACGGGATTTTATTAAAGGTAAAAGACCAAGTTTTAATCCCTGAGATTGTTGCACCAGGCTGTCTGGCGGTCGATCGGGCGGTCGACCGATGTGCACAAACGTGCCCAGCCAAGGGCCGGTCGACCACACAGTCGACCGCCAGAGAGCTTCTACTCTCTGTAAATGGGCCCGGTCGACCGGGCGGTTGACGGCTAGGTCATAGCCCAGTTTTCGGTGGACCGACCGGTCAACCGCTTTTCCCAACGGTCGAAAATCTGACCGTTGGCAGTCGAACGGGCGGTCGACCGACAGCAGGGAATCCTGCAGAGTTGGAACCCAACGGCTACATTTTTTAGGCCTATAAATTGGGGCTGTTTTGAGCTGTTTTTTACAAGATTTTAAGTGGGTTTTCAAGATAGTTTTTCCTACACTTCTAAGTGTTTATCTCCACTTGTTTTAGAGCCAAATACTTCCATATAAAAAGGAGAGTTTTTCAAGAGTGTTTTGTAAAAGAGATTTCTTGAGTTTTTCACCACCAAATCAATCCTAGTTTTCTCACACACACTTGAGCTATCCATTGCTATATCAATCCTCTAGGGATCTTTGTTGTGACAGTGTTTTTAGGTGATCAAAGTGTTGAGATCACCAAAATATTCTATCTTGTATTTGAGGAGGCGAACTTGCGGGTTCGTGTTGTTTCGAGTTCTTATGGGAGCCGATGTAGAGGTGCGGCCTCGACAAGCCAGTGTACTTGCGTGTGTAGTTCTTACGGGAACAAGAGAGGGACTAGTGAGTCTAAGAGTTCTAGTGTGAACTTCTTGTAGGTGTTGCGGCACCGAGTGAACCGGTGGGATCGATTCTAGCGGAAATCCTTCATAGTGTTGAAGGTGGGGACGTAGAGCAAGGGTGCTCGAACCTCGAAACAAATCTCCTGTGTTTGCGATTGCTCTCTCTTTCTCTCACTTGTGTTTATATCTTGCATGATCTTATTGTTCATATTCATTACTTGCTTAATATACTTGTGCTTATATTGATATATGCTTGGGAATTGTTTGCTCACACAAGTATTCAACTAAAAAAGCCATAGCGGCACCTCAACTCTTATCTAGAGGAATCTTAAGGAGATGTCCAGAGCCCTTCACCGGGAATTCGGCTACACTCTTGTGTTAAACTTGGTGTGTTTAGCTTAATAATTTTTAGTTTGCATAAATAATTTTAATTTCGCACTAATTCATCATTAGATTAGCTAGTCACCTATTCACCCCCTCTAGGTGATTTAAGGTGTGGGCTCTAACATGACGTGAGAGGTGTTGGTGCCTTGAGGTGAATGCGTTCCGAGCTAAATGGTGACACTTTTGGATGCATCACTTTCAAGGAAAGTTTGGTGAGAGGACCACCATGATTTAGAGACCTAGAGATTATCCCCAATGGTTTTGATAACTATCTCTAACTCTCATTTAGTTTACATGCTTTCATAGTATTGATTTTTAGCATGCTTTGTTTTTTCATGTTCCTTATATTAGATGCAAAGTAAATTAGACTTGAGATATACATGATTAGTATTTGAGATACCCCCATGTTTACATGGATTATTACTTTTGTGTTCTCACTTTAGTTTAGCTATTGTGTATATCCTAACTCTAATGCACATGTATTTAATCTAATGATCATGATTGTTTATGGTTTTGCATTTCATGTTTTGATTACATGTTTAGATGTAATTTTTATTAAAACATGTGTATATACTTGAACAACTAATGAGCCACATTTGATTTTTGAATGTTTGTACTTAATTTCTCATTTGTACCCATTAGATGTACTGGTATAACCTAGTTTTGATGATTCGTACATTTTAACTTGTATTCCCTATTTGTACATATTTTCATTTTAATATGTTTAGCTTCATGTATATGTTAATTTTGTTTAAAATTTTAGATATACATATATACCCTTGAGTCATTTGCTCTTCATGCAAAATTTCTTTATGGACTCATTTGCGCTTAAGGTATGTATGTATACTTGTAGTTTCAATATAACATACATATACCTTGAAGTATATTTAGTTTTGATTATTTTCATGTTTTTGATAAAGGAATTTCATATAAGCTTAAATGCCTTATTTTCACAATTTTGTTGATTACATGACTTTTTACGCTCTATGTTTGGTGTTTACTCATGAATTTTGTTTCATGACGTTATATGAGCTTTATTGATATGTGAGTGTCGATGATCGTGTGATTTTCATGTTTTCATGAATTCATTCATATTTTATTCCTTACTTGAAGGATTTCGTACTAATTTCAAATATTATCTTTAAACTAGTCTTCATTCTTCAAATTGGTAGTGATTTTCAAGCATGATAAACTATTTTCAAACACTTATTTTTGAAAACCCCTAACATTTAAGGGCGGTTGGATTGGTGATCATACCTTATATGCTCAAATTAAAAATCTATTTAACATGCGCAAGATTAGGGTGGTAGGTATGAGTTATACACTTAATCCTCATTATATTTTCAATTGGTATCACAATTGATATTTTTATGTTTGCATACTCATATTTGTGTTTCCTATATATGTATGCTTCAAACTTCAATTAATATCAATTTCAATTGGTATTTACATTTTCATACATATATATGATTTGATTGTGTTTTACAATATCTTTACATTGTTAAAGCACAAATTATGTTTATACTAAGCTTGACTAATTTTTAATGTTAATTGGTATCTCTTTATGAGCTTATGCATTATTTTCAGTTGGTATTTCAATTGCAAATTATTTTAATTGGTATTTCAATTGATATCAAAATATACTTCGTATTTTACCTTTCAATTGGTATCAAAAAAATCACAAGATATTTCATTGGTATCAAAAACTTACAATGTTTCATTTTTAATTGGTATCTATGTTTTCAATTGATATCTATTTTTTTTAATTAGTATCTAATTTTTTTTCAATTGCTATAATCTATTGGTATCAACTTTTATTTTGTCAACTACAATTTGATTTCATTAGTATAAAAATCTATTTTGTTGACTTCAAGAAAATTTAAAATTCGTCTTAAAAGTGATTTCAAAATGTTTTGATATGTATTGCTTATATGAAAGGGGAACTTAACATCTTCTCTATATATAAGATTCATATTGAGTGTATCTCACATTGAGGAGCTTGACATCTCTTCTTTATGTGGTACATGTGTGTAGGGGGAGCTTCACATCTCCACTTTACATTGTATATTATGCTTTATGTGGTTAGGGTCTAGTCATCTCTTTTCATATAAATGCATGTACGCAGGGGAGTTAACTTTATGTCTCCCCTCTTCATGAATGTTATATCGCATATATAATTTTATTGTTTAATTTGTTTTCGCCCCTTTGTTGATGAATTGACAAAAAAGGGGAGAAGCATTTGGAGAGTTTTTATATGCATGTTTATATTTGTTGTTTGCATATATGTTTACAAAAGGGGGGAGAAGTATTTGGATTTTATTGATTTGTTTATGCATATATGTTTTGTTTAGTCTATGCACTTTATTGATTATCTATTTGTTTTTGCTATGCACGAATTAAGGGGGAGCTTCCATGAAGCTTAACTTTAATCCATGCATATATAACTCCATGAATTTTGTCATGATCAAAAAGGGGCAGATTGTTGGCCCAAAGACCCATCACTCCAGTTTTGATGATGATTAACTCATATAGTTATAGTACTAATGATCTTGTGTTTAATTAGTCTCAGATATTTGATCGAGATCTTAGTAGGTGATTAGCTTCAACAAAGGAGTTTTGGGGCTAACACATGAAGATTCAAGAACTCGCGCGTCAAGATCGCATCTAACACTCGGTTGGAGTCAAGCTCATTGGATCGCGTTTGGATCGAGTCGACTTGAAGACAAGAAGACTTCAGTTTGTGTTTAGTTTAGTATATTTAGATCTTGTGTAATGATAGATAGTATTGATATGCTCAAGTTCACACACAAGTTTCAATTTGTTTGGTTTTCGGTTTAACCGGTTTCGGCTTTCATATATATAATTTTCATGGATAGAATCAAAACAAGTTTACATGGTTTAATGTATATTAGATTTGATCTATATACATCTATGCTTCATCTACATAGAAAAATTTATTTTGATGGTCTATTTCATGAGTTCGGAGTTTTGTATTTAAGCAAAATTTATATTTAGATTTCATGTCAAAAACATAGATATGTATCTTATATGTATATTGGATTCTATCCATATACAATATGCTTCAAATTTTTTTCAATATCATATTTTTGTATTTAGACAAGTTTTGGAAAAATCGAATTTCCATTTTAAAGTTTAGTTTTGGAAAAAACGGATTTTGGTTTTAAACCTAATTTTAATATCACAAAAATGGTTCAAACAGTTTGTAATATGTGTTGATTTTTGGACACACATCTTTGATATTCAAAGATTTTACAAGAACTTATTCTTATGAAATTTATGTGATTTTATGAGATTTTATTGAAGGTAAAAAGATCAAGTTTTAATCCCTATAATTTGTTTGACTTGGCCTTCTGCCGGTCGACCGCTCCAGAAGTTGGTCGACCGGTCGACCGATGTGTACAAAACATGCACGGCCGTTTTGGCTAGTGGGCCGGTCGACCGGGCGGTCGACCGTTCAGAGAGCTCTGCTCTCTGGATCTGGCCCCGGTCGACCGATAGGTCAAAGCCTTGGATCGGTCGACCGGGCGGTCGACCGGCAGGCTACAACGGTCAGAAATCTGACCGTTGGCCGGTCGACCGACAACAAAGTTTTATGCTGATTTTGACCCAACGGGTAGTTTTTGAGATAAGTTATAAATACCCATCCCTTTGGGATATTTTGATCAAGAATTTCAAGAGCAAATTTTTTCATCTTCTTAAGTGTTTTAGCATCAAGTTTTCAAGAGTTTTTGGGCTAAAAGATTTATCTTTTACTTGTTTTAAAAGTGTTAAAAAATCAAAGAAAAACAGAGTCATTGGGATATTGGTTTTTGGATCTTCATTTCAATATCTATCTAGTAATTTTCTTAAGAGTTTTTCTTTATTGTTTTCATTTCCATGTTTTCTCACACTTGAGCTATCACTTCTATCCTATCTATAAGATCTTATTTTTAGTGAGAAAAATTGTTTGTGATCTTTGTGATCACCAAAGTTGTAATCTTTCTTAGCTTTAGCTTTGTGCCTATCCCTCTAAGTGTAGAGGTGTTGTGTTTTGAGTTGTTGGTATTCTTCTTGTGTAGAGGTGATTGTGGTGGAGTTTGGCTTTATGCCTATCCCTCTTGTATGAGGTGTTGTGGTTGTTTGGCTTAGTGCCCATCCCTCTAAGTTTAGAGGTGATTATTGTTGTGCCTTGCCTCTTATGTAGAGGTTGTGTTGTTGGAGAGAGGAGTTGTGTACTCCTACTTTGTATTTGTCAAATCCTCAGTGGAGGTTCCCTATGTGGGAAGTCCTGCGTGGACGCACAATGGAAATCCTTCTGTGTGAAGGCGGGGACGTAGAGCAGTGGCTCGAACCTTAAAACATATCTCGGTGTTTGCGATTAATCCACTATCTCTAAACTTTCTCTTTTATACCTTGCATTGTTTCATATTGTTCATATCATACATATATGCTTAATATTGTTTGTGTGCCCATACTTGTGTTGAACCAAGAGAGCATCAAATAGCACCTCAACTCTTATTTAGAGGAATCTAGAGGAGTTAGTCCAGAGCCATTTACCGGGAATTCAGATACACTCTTTGGTTACACTAAGTGTGTTGCATTTAGTTTTTAATTCCGCATCATTTGTCATTAGAATAGCCATACACCTATTCACCCCCCTCTAGGTGTATTTTCACATGTGATCATCAATGGAGTCTTCTCTTCAACCAAAAGCGATAAAGCCTCCTCTTCAAATGCAATCGAGTCTCGATACTTTTTGTCAGATCCTTTTTTTGAGCATCTCCTACATCTTCCTTGCGGAAGTCTCATAGAGCACATGATACTTGATGTCTTGTGTCGAATAAAACCTGATGATGCTAGACGTCGTTCGATTCATCTTGTCCCAGTCATTCTTGGATGTCTCCTCTTGCTTTTCTTTCAAACATAGAGAGTCTTTGAGGTTTGATGCCGTCAGGGCATCCATCACCTCACATCTCTACATCCCGAAATTGTTCGTGTCGTCAAACTTCACGACATTAATCTTATTTGGAACATTACTCATGGATTTCACTGACGATTGACTATTCCTGGTTGTCTCCTTAGTAGATTCCTCAAAGTAATACGAAAAATAATTTGTGAAAATAAATCCAACTATGAAAGATCAGATCTTTACCTCCAACTAAAACTGTAGACAGATTCAAAGCGATTTTCTCCACTCGAACGATACTCCCCATCGAACCCGAAAAGTTTTGATCACTTGTTGGAATCCCAAGCAACAGAGAAACAGCAGCACACCAGATAATGAACAACCAAACAAAAAGAAGAAATTGAGAACATATAAATCTAACAAGGTTCAGCAATTGCCTACGTCCTCGGGGTAAAAGGGGAAAGAGATCTTATTAATCAATTAATTACAGGATATACTTAATGGGGGCAATCCCCTATTTATATAGCCACAGAGTCCATGAAGAAAAGAAAACCAAAAACTCTGAATTCAAATCAAAAACGAACTCTGAATCCAACTTGAAAACCATCTAGAGACCAAACGCTGTCGGCAAGCCAATTAGCCTGTCGACAAACTGAGCCAGTCTGCATAACACCGACTCTCAAAAATGCCTATCGACAGCCACTGGGGCTTATTAAATTTCAGTATTTGTTGCCAATATATATCCTCGAATCCAAAAAATCTAAAGATACATGAGACAAAAAAAAACAAATAAATGAATAAATAAAGCAGGGGAAAAAAATAAAAAAACACCTCTTTCTCACACACACACACACTGAGTCTCCTCCTCTCCCCTCTCGCTCTCCCCTCTCATATTGTCTATTTTCTGTTTCTTGTAACTTGGACGCGACTCTTGTTACTATTTTAAGTCCCAGTCAGAAGGTATAACGATAATCTCTTTCTTTGTTTTTTTGTTTCTTTTTTTGAGAACAATGTAATACTATGACCCAAATGGGACCCTATGAAAATGAGTCTGATGGGTCTCATTAATCTTTTGGCACGCTTGCAGATTGCAGAATATGGCCCTCTTCTACTTTGACTCCCCCTTGCTCCGTAGGTGTTCAAGACTGTGTCTAAGCGAATCGACCCTCTCCCTGCACAGTCGCAGATGGCACCGTCTCCTCCACTCGTCATCCAAAACCACCGTCTCCAATCTAAAGATGTCCTCATTGATGGTAAAACATAAACCTCATCATTACGTATCCTTGTTCTTTTGTAACATAATAGCCACTGCAGTAGTGGTCAAAAATTGATCCCGGTAGGATGCTAACACGTGTCCTAGCAATCAAGATTCCTTTTGAAGGTTCTGCAATAATCAATTGCTTCCGACACATACCCAGAACCACTCCGGCCCGAACTCAAGTCAACTTCCAAAGTTCCGGCACCCAGAGTCATCCTGAAGCAAATCCCCCGTTCTGAAGGCATTATCATCCGGAGTTTCCTACCGTTTTACATTCCCTACTTCATCTAGAGATTCTCAGTAACGGCCGCCGAGAACTCCGTCTACAATCATGCTGTCTTTTCTCACCTACGTTGAAGACATGCAACATCCATGCTCTCAAAGTGGACAGTTACGAAATTATATGCATGCAATCTCAACCATCGCGTCATCAATCACGACTATTACAACAGATCTGCACGTGAAGTCGTGCAGCTGCGCAGATCTCGCGAACGGCTCATGCGCCTCCAGGCTAGCAACACAATATAAATAAACCTTCTCCTCCTGAAAGGACTTTTCAGACGGACTTTTACAGCCATAAGCTTCCACAAAAACCTTTCGTCTCCCATTACATCCTAATTATCTGTAATTTCTATAAATTGAAATACGATAGTGAATCTTCCTCCTCCCCGTGATATTTATCAAATTGGGTTTTCACGTAAAAATATCTTGTCTCTATCTATTTTTTTGGGTTGTGTTGATTATTACAGCCATGGGGGCTTATTAAATTTTAGTATTTGTTGCCAATATATATCCTAGAAGCCAAAAAATCTATAGTTACATAAGACAAAAAAACAACAAATGAATAAATAAAGCAGAGGAAAAAAATAAAATAAAACACCCTCTCTTACACACAAACTCCCCCCCTATTTTTTGTTTCTTGTAACTTGGACACGACTCTTGTTACTATTTTAAGTCCCAGTCAGAAGGTATAACGATAATCTCTTTCTTTGTTTCTTTTTCTGAGAGCAATGTAATACTATGACCCAAATGGGATACTATGAAAATGAGTCTGATGAGTCTCATTAATCTTTTGGTAGGCTTGCAGATTGCAGAATATGGCCCTCTTCTACCCTGACTCCCCTTGCTCCGTAGGTGTTCGACACTTTGTCTAAGCGAACCGACCCTCTCCCTGAACAGTCACAGACGGCGCCTCCTCCTCCACTTGTCATCCAAAACCACCGTCTCCAATCTAAAAATTTCCTCATTGATGGTAAAACATATTCGTCATCATTACAGATCCTTGTTCTTTTGTAACATAATAGCCACTTGTAGTGGTCAAAAATTGATCCCGGTAGGATACTGACACGTGTCATAGCAATCAAGATTCTTCTTGAAGGTTCTGCAATAATCAATTGCTTCCGACACATCGGTCTCCCCAGAGCATCCATAGTATACAGAACCTCTCCAGTCCAAACTCAAGTCAACTTCCAAAGTTTCGCCACCCAGAGTCATCCCGGAGCAAATCCCCCATTCTGAAGGCATTATCATCTGGAGTTTCTTACCATTCTACATTCCCTACTTAACCTGGAGATTCCCAGTAACGGTCGTCGAGAACTCTGCCTACAATCATGCTGCTTTTCCTCACCTACATTGAAGGCATGCAACGTCCATGCTCTCAAAGTGGACAGTTACGAAATTATATACATGCAATCTCAACCATCGCGCCATCAATCACGACTATTATAGCAGATCTGCACGTGAAGATTGTGCAGCTATGCAGATTTTGCGAGCGGCTCATCCATCTCTAGGCCAGCAACACAATATAAATAAACCTTCTTCTCCTGCAAGGACTTTTTGGACGAACTTTTAGAGCCATAAGCTTCCACGAAAACCTCTCGTCTCCCATTACATTCTAACTATCTGTAATTTCTGTAAATTGAAATACTATAGTGAATCTTCCTCCTCCCCGTGATTTTTATCAAATTGGGTTTTCACGTAAAAGTATCTTGTCTCTGTCTATTTTTTGGGTTGTGTTGATTATTGAGCACTTATACACCAAACTCATAATCTCTCTTATGGTGTGGATCGACCATTCGATTATTCGCAGCGAAAAATCTACACCACAAACTGGTGCTTTCATTAAGATTTGAATCTTCACATTCAAGATCTCTCCCCCAAAAAACCCTCCTCAAAATCATCTTCCAGATCAATGATGGCCTCAAGAAAGCGAATCATCAACGGCGAAACATCTAAAGAGAAGGCCATCAGAATCGTTGGAGGCACAACCCTTTCACCATCTAACGAACAAACTCCAGGCCCAAGTCACAGCCTTCAGAACAACCTTGTACAAACAGAGGACGACTCCGAGAACAACATGTCTCTCGATCTCCATGCCCTCAATGAGATAATCCAGAAGCGGATCGTGAAGGCCAAGCTGCCTCACCACCCACCCCTAACTACCAGAATCCATGATTCTCCTCTCTCTAAGGAGATCCAGGAGTGTGAGTTTTCGAGGAAATTCTCAACTCTCACTTTCGACTACTACTCGGAATCAGTGATCTGGTTCAATATATCTGACACTTTCGGGATAAGATGGTGATCTACTCCCATAATAACCCAGTCATGTGTCTCACTTTTCTTTTTAGCCTGAAAGTCATGACCTCAGATTGGTTCTACTTCCTACCACCGCGCTCTCTCCATAACTTCACGAAAGTGGCCGATGCATTTCTCACCCAGTATGCCTCTCGCCAAGTGGCTAAGAAGAATAGCCATCATCTCCTCTTCATTAAGATGAGGCAATGAGATAGTCTCAAGTCATACATCAACTTCTTCCAAGACCAACTAACCAAAGTCTCCAATTGTGGTGAAGAAGTCTCCATCCTCGCATTAATTTGTGGGCTACAAGTCACTCATTCCCTGTACAGACATCTCCTTAAGCACAATGTCGCTAGAATAAGTGAGATCCTCTCTCAAGCTCAACCTTACATTCAGCAGGAAGAGGGGATGAAGGCTTCCTCCAATCACTCCACGAAACTGGGTGATGGTGTAGGGAAGATGAAATTTACACACGAAGCTCCCGATCATGCTCAAGACCAACTCTGGGGGCAACTTGCTTACAAGAAACAAGCACTCCCGATCTACTCGGCAAGTCCACTCCAAAACTACAGATTGACGGAACATATCACTCCACTGAAGCTCCCGATCAACGAGATCTTCAACATCATCAAAGACCAGCCATGAATCAGATGCCCGAGACCAATTCAACACAATCTCTCACTTTTCGGCTCGGAGGAGTATTGTTCCTACCACGACTGCAAAGGCACCAAATCGTCCACTGTTGGGCCCTCCGAACGTACCTGGAAGAACGCATCCAACATGGTTTCCTCAATGAGTATATCTTCACTCTTGAAGCAGTTTCCAGACAACCATACAATCAACCTTCTCGAGAACAAATATTGTACCCCATTTATCTGGCGAGTTGGAGGCCAATGAGAAGAGCATTATACTCAACTACATTATTGGAACCGGGTTCCGTTAATTAAAACGCATAGGGAGAACATGGTTGTGTTGCTTAGGACCAATGTTTACGGAACTTGGCAATATGATCAGTACTTGCAAAAGAAAACTATTGTAAAACAAACTAGCAAACATAGACAAAACAGTAAAAAGAAAGCATACAAGAATTTAACATGATTCGGCTCAAACATGGCCTATGTTCACAGTGAGAGAACTTGAGAGAGCTTTATTAATAAACTTGGTACAAAGAGATCTAACATTCCTCTTAATGCAACAAGAGTATTTACCTTTGTGACGCCCTGATCCCGCAGGTACGGAGACGCTACAATACTGTGTATATGCAGAGCGGAAATATCTCCACGTATATACGCTAAGCCTCGGTACAGGAACATAAACACAATATACACATTAATTTCAGCATAAATAAGTATAAGAATACTTGCGAAAGTGGTTAGTGATCATGATAGATATGAAAATAGGGATAAATAAGGAAATAGAGACAGAATAATAAAGATACCTATGAATAGTATCGGTGACGAGTCTTCTATGTGTATCCCACAAAATATCTGGTACTACGATATCTCAGATCTCCAACCTGGGCACACCAACTCAGGGTAGTCAGAAAGCGACCTAATGAGTGATAAAATGAGGAAAATAGTAATATATATTATAATAGTATTTACAATCACGATAATATATAATAAACAATTCTATAAAAGTGATACAATAATATCATAATAACAATCGGTGTAAATAATAGAAGGCTATATAAGCACTATAAGAGTGTTAATACCTCGCATGCATGTTATAAAGGTGGTACTTTTACAATAGTGTACAATATATATTGATTCACAAAAGAAAATATTATCGATGTCAAGGGTTCAATTACGTTTATTATTATGTCATTTACATGATTTTATTATCTATGTGGGTTACATAATACAGTATTTAGTGAGATAATAATAACATCAATTCATTTACGTAACGTGTATCAATTTTATTTATTGTATATATATCGTTTAAACTAATAATAACAATAGAATGAGGGGATCGTGGTTACTATGACATGTCTACATGAAGTGCGCAAAAGAACCATAAACAACAATAGTGTGTTTACAGAGAACACATAGAACAAGAATACATGAAATGTAGAGTATACGTGTACATGAATAGTGTGTCTTCACATGAAGTGCAAGGTATACATGTGACATGACAGTGAACAAGAAACCAAGAAATGTAACAAGTATAAATAGATAATAATATACATGTATCGAGCAAGTCATGTTACTTATACAATAATAACAATCAGTATCGCTTGATATTTTAATCAATCTCTTCTAGTGTCCTATACAACTGGTAGTTCATACTGAAGCTCATCCAGCCGAACCCATCCGAATATGGCATACAGATACCATTATACAAACAAAAGAGTGACCAAATAGCAAGTGTTTCAGACGTCACCATTGTTGGGTTATTAAATGTATTATATATTGGGTCTGAATAACTAGTGCACTGAGGATACCTCCATCATGCTAACACCCCGCAATGCGAGATTCTAAAGGTGATCCCTATGAATTCAAGAGGTGGCCCCCACCATGTATGTGGTGTGACACTTGTTTCATGTGGCACTTAGTTCCACACACCTTCTGCCGGACGCCAGCATGACCGTTCGTATGACAGGTATACAAGATAATAAGAATACTGAGTCTGATCAATAACAATATCAATAACAAGAGCATCGGAGATATTCTCGTCACCCAATACCATGCGGAGTGAGAATTCTAGAGGTGGCCCTCATGAATTCAAGAGGTGGCCTCTACCATGTATAGATGTGATGTGGCATTTTGCTCCGTATTGCACTTAGTTTCGTACATGTTCCGCCGGACACTGGCATGACTGCGCTAATCATGTCGTCTCTCCTCACCCACGTTGAAAACGTGCAACGCCCATGCACTCAAGATAGACAGTTACGAAATTCTCTGCACGCAGTCTCAACCATCGTGCCATCAATCGTGACCATTACATCATATATGAACGTGAAGATCATGCAACTGCGCAGATCCCGCGAATGCCTCATCCGCCTCTAGGCCAGCAACATAGTATAAATAGACCTTCTCTCTAGTAAGGAGGAATTTTTGGATGGACCTCTACATCCATAAGCTTCTATGGAAATCTCTCGTCTCCCATTACATCTTAGCTATCTGTAATTTTTGTAAATTTAAATATTATAGTGAATCTTCCTCCTCGTGGTTTTCAAAATTGAGTTTCCACATAAAAATATCTTGTCTAAGTCTATTTTCTGGGTTGTCTTAATTATTGAGCGTTTATACACCAAACCCATACTCTCGATTGTGATGTGGATCGACTCTTTGATTATTCGTAGCGGAAAATCTTCACCACAAACTGGTACTTTTATTGAGATACGAGTCTTTACACTCAAGATCTCTCTCCAAAAAAATCCTCCCCAAAAAGTCTCTTCCAGATCAACGATGGCCTCAAGAAAGTGGACCATCAACGGTGAAACATCCAAAGAAAAGGTCATCAGAATCGCTGAGGGTATGACCCTTTCACCATCCAAGGAACAACTCTAGCCCCAAGTTACAGCCCTCAAGAATAACCCTGCACAAATGGAGGATGACTCCAAAACATCAAGTCTCCCGATCTCCAAACCCTCGCATGAGCTGATCCAGAAGCGGACATGGATGTAGGCTGTTTAAAAATTACTGAAGATAGCCTCAAATGCGGATCTCAAGTCAAACGCGAAGTTTGTGTTTCAACCCTAAGTGCAACTTGGCACTACATTAACGCGAAGGTGGCGCTCATCATCAAACGTAAAACTTGCATTACTTCTTCAAATGCGGACCTCAATCATGGTCGTGTTTCAACTTCAAATGTAAGACTGGGCAGCTTCGCGTTAGAACACTAACACGAGCCTGTAAGCTTCGTATTCAACTCAATAGCGAGGTTTGCGTTAAGAGCGAGATTCGTGTTGTGCTGTAACTGACAGCCATCAACTGGGTCAATTAACAACCATGTTCTCTCCACATAATGAGAAATAAATATCCATCATGGAGAGATTTAAGGGGCCAGTTATACCCCAAAAATCTCTATAAATAGCTCTGAGAAGTTATAGATGAGGGTCTTTTTTTGGATTTTTAGCCTTAGAAAGTTCAAGAGAAGAGTAAGAGGAGACTTTTTCTAACTTGCTAAGTTCAAGTTCAATCTCTTTGAGATTTGAGCCATTGCTTTCATCAGTGAGCAATCCAAGAGAACAAGAAGATCCGAACTCAAGTTTCAAGTTCGGTGCATCAACAGAGAAAAAGAATTACTCTCCACTGCTACATCAAGAACCTGGCATTAAACAAAAAGGAGACCTACTCAAAACTCCTCTCTTTGTAATCGGAGATTTTGATCCGTTGTAGCATTCTTTTCAATCAATAAAAGGTTTTACACGCTCGATTTTTCTGACGAACAAAAGATGGCTGGGGACTACTTTCTAGACCGATGAGAAGGCTGTAGCACAAACTGTCTTGAATCGCTCATCGTCGAATTCAACCATGAGAAGTTTGATCAACTTCTCTCCTCGAGCTCCATTAGCCCCAAGGTCGTGCGGAAGTACCGAAAGTCTCATCCGAGACTCGCTTTCTAGCCTCGTCGGAGGCTTCTCAAAGAAAAACTTCTTTGAAAGTTAACCGTATGCTTTTCAACAAAGCAAATTTGTTCAAACTCTCTTGAGTTTCACGCAACCTCCTTTGAAGTCAACACAGTTCGTGATGAAGTCTCTCAGAAAACCCCAAAACCAGTGTTTTGGCTTAAGACCAACATCACGGCAGAGATCAATCTCGCTGTTAAGTGACCAGGATGCGAGTCTCATGGTTGACTTTGATACTGAGCATGCTCAGTTTACAGGAGGTTCGCAACAACTCCTTCGAGCTAAACACATTACTGATTATCGACGAAGACACTGTACTTGCCGACAGCAAGCAAAAGCTGAAGACAACTCTGTCAGCATCAAACGCGACATTCGCGTTCTTACTTCAAAACGTGATGCTAGCATTCAAACGTGACAATATTTGAAGGATGAGCCGCGAGTCTCAGTGCCAAAACGCGAGAGTAACGTTCAACCTCATGTTGTGCCAAAACGTGAGACCCGCATTTCACTTCAGAAGTACGAGACCCGCGTTCAGCATGTGGTTGCACCAAAAAGCGACTCTACGTTTCACTTCAGAAGCGCGAGACCCGCAGTTAGCATAGGGCTGCTCCAGAACATGACCTCTGCATTTTATTTCAGAAACACGATACGCACGTTCAAATATTGGGAGATCCCAACTCCCGTGAGTCCAGAGTTAGTTCCTCACCAGCTCCCACTGCAGACTTGAGAGACTACCTGAGTCGAAAGAGGAGTGTCCATCAAACTACTCTCCAATGTTATTATGAGTAGCCCATCTCAGCAATTCTCTCTAAGTGCCACTGTGGCTCTCATATGAGCAAACCGTCAGTTTTCAACATGTTGTCAGCAGCTTCAGCCTCTAATTCAGTCAAGAGGCATTGCTCCCGCAAGAATAAATTATTTTCTGACAGGGAATACCCTGAAGTGACTTCCAACATGGTGGGTCCAAGCACCGTGCCAAGCAAGTCAAAAGGGAAGCAACTGGCTCTCGGTCTGAGGAGTCAGTTGCTGAAAGTTCCTTAGGTTTGAAAGAAATATTGATCGAGCCTGAAGGAATTAACCAACACGCTCGCATCCGGACTTGGACAATTACCCCGGTGGACTACAATGCCCTAATTAGGGGAATTAAAGTAAACGATGAACACTCTGCCATCACAGAGTCTCAGTCGCCCAACTCTTATGTGGAGACCTCCGCATACATGGCTAGTACTCCAGAAGAGATGACCAGGAGATTTGAAGAACAGTCCCGGATGCAGAAGGAGCAGCAGGAAATGCTTCGAGTGCCGCAAGAGTCTATCAACGGTCTCAAAAGATGATAGCTCTTTTGCTTGTTAAAAAAGTCAAAAGGTTCTAAGACCGCCGCTTCTTCCTACAAGAGTAAGAGGAAACAAAAGGAGGGTGAAAGCTCTACTTCTGAGAAAACTAAGTGAGGACAACTCCAATTTTAAACCCTCTAAATCTTCATCTGAAGAGGAAGGAGGCTCAGAAAACAGATACAATCACTCCAGAAGGATGAACAAACTTGAAAAATGGCCAGAAGCCATTGATAATCGAAGCAATCTTCAAGAGGCGGAGTTGTCCAGCCATACCTGACCGAATGGGATGTCCCTATCCTCCCAAGTTCAAGCGCCCACCTTACAAACCTTGACGGCAAAGGTTCTCCGAACAAGGGAATGTAGTATCAAATGCTGCCATTCTGTCCCATTTGTTCATTGGCACCCTCAAGGGGGTTGCCTTTGAATGGTTCATGAAGCTCCCCGCAGGCTTCAAGAACTGGGCTGACTTGGAGAAGCTTTTTCTAGCCCGTTTCTTTGAAGATGACACTAAAGTGTGTGAAGCCACTCTCCTGGCTATAAAGTAGAGAAAAGGAGAGTCCATCAAAATGTTTGTGGAAAGATTTTAGAATATGGCGCTCTGATGTCCAAGTGGCTGAAAGCAACTGGTGTTATAACATGATCATGCGGAAGAAATCATCGCAAAAGTCAAGGCCAAAGAAATGAAGAGTAAGCTAAGATTGGAGAAATCAACGTGACGCATCTCGGAATCATCTTCTCAACCAAGAAAAAAAGACACTCTGGCAAAGAAGATGAAATCTCTTTTCAAGTCTCAGCCAGCTAGAGGGGGTGGAGCTTCAGGCCTGATGCGTGCCAATAACAATACTTCTTCAAGGATGAGCATGTCATCTCAATATTCAAGTTACTTCACAAAAGTAACAAGCTCAAGCTTCCGGAAACGAAGTGCCCTGAGGAGGTGGGCAAGACATATGACCCTAACTACTGCTTGTACTACAGAATGTTGGATATCCTTCGAAGAGCTGCTACTTCAAAGATGTCCTCCTAGCTCTGATAGATGCAGATGTGCTTAAACTCCATCCAGAGCAGAAGAAGGTGACAGCGAACATGACGTCCTTTCAGTTTGGCTATGATCTCCCACCAGTGCCAGCCGGAGTGGTTCCAATCCCGAAAGGAGAACTAAGAGTGATCAATACTGATTCTCATAACAAGAAGGAGAAAGATCTCATCCCTGTCCCTGCTCCCCATGGAGAGATAATGTGGGTGCACCCTGACATTATCAAAAGCCAACAATTGACTACTGCCACCAACAAGAAGTCTAAAGGCAAAGCAAAAACATCTTTTTGCAATGTGGTATGTGCTTCCTCGAGAGAACCCGAGACGGATGTTGCCTCTCTTACTGATTCAGAGGAGGAAGAAATTGTTCTCGCCGCAGAATAAAGTGCGCCTCTTGTGGCAGGAATTTGGTTTGGCCAGCAGTACTTGAAAAAGTATGATAAAGCGATGCCTAGTTCGTCCATGTCGACTAAGAAAGCAGCCAAGCAATCCACAAACAACTCGTGGAGAAACAAAAAGAGCTTCTCTATAATAAAGCTCTTTGAAAAGACAATGCAGAAGAACCATCAACTCTTTTCTGCTTTGATATCTTGGTTCTGGCCAACATCTCAGCCAGGATCACTCTTTACGAGCTCCTACGACTCTTCAAGTCGACAAGGGAAGCTCTTCGAGAGGCTCTAGCTGACTCAGAGGCTTTAACAGCCCAGCTTCCAGCTGGACGTAAGGATGACGATGACAGACATTGTCTCCAAACTTCCAAGAATTTCCCCTGCTTAACATGCACATCCGATGATATACAAATCAAAGGGAAACATGATAGACCCCTGTATTGCACAGGGTATATCAGATCATCTGAAGTGAACCGCATTCAGTTGATCCTGGGTCTGCGTTGACCATTATACCCCGCAGCATGATGCAGCATCTGAGAATCCCCACTCACCAGCTGAATGCAACCCAGATAACTATTTACGACTTCAACTCCAATGATACTAGGCTAAGGGAAAAGATCAAGATCAGATGCCAAATCGGGGACCTGAGATCAGAAGTGACGTGTTACATAATTGATTGAGGCGAAACTTGCACAAAAAATAGAGTTTAGAAATGGCACTAAGCTTCTCATTACTACTACTACAGCAAGTGGCTATGCGGGTCGTGATCCATAAGGAGGGACTGCGATGAAAGCATTCAGTAATTCTTCCTATGTTACTAAAACCGGTTAAAATATTCTTCTTAGTTTTTTTTAAAGAAAAGAAAAGTGTTAAGTTAGAAGAGGAGATAGAAGAAGAAAATGGTTTTGGTGTTGTTGGTCCAAAGGCCTTTCACATTAGTTTTAATGATGACTAACTTATGAAGTTAAGTTACTAATAATTTGTGTTTATATAGTTTTAGTTATTGATCAAGATCTTAGTAGGTGTTTAGCTTCAACAAAGGATTCAAAAGTCAAGTTTTGAGCTAACACGTGTTGATTCAAGAGCTCGCGCTTCAAGATTGCATCTAGCATTCGAGAGGAATCAAGCTTTTTGGATCATGTTTGGATCGAGTCGTCATGGAGATGAAGATCGACGAGAAGACTTTGGTTTAGGTTTGTTTAGTTTTGTTTAGATCTTGTGTAAGGATAGTTTAGTTTGATATGTTCAAGTATACACACACATACAAGTTCAATAGTTTTGGTTTCCATATAACCGGTTTTTTGAGTTCCAAATATTCATATTTCGGTTTCATGAATAAATAGAATCAAAACAAGTTTACATGGTTTAAATGTATTGGATTTCATCCATATATACATTATTGTTTCATATTATCTGAAAACTTATTTGATATATCTAGTTCATGTGTTTAAAGTTTTGCTTTTATCAAAACTTAGTTTGGGATTAATTGTCAAAAATATAGATATATCATTTAGATGTGTATTGGATTCTATCGATACACACTATGCTTCAAAAGTGTTTCGATATCTTGCTTTTGTATCTATACAAGTTTGAGGAAAAATTAGTTTTCCATTTCAAAATTTAGTTTTTGAAAAATACGATTTTTTGTTTAAAGCTTAATTTTCATGCCTCAAAAATAGTTCAAATAGTTTGTAATATGACTTGATCTTTGATCAAACATATTTGTATTTCAAATATTTACATGAACTTATTTTTGTGGAATTTATAGAGTTTTATGAGATTTTATAGGGTTTTAAAATCTAACTTCTCTTTCCTATAACCCTGTTTTTGGGCTGCCTACGGTCGACTGACCGGTCGACCGAACCAGGGTTCAGCCGAGCGGTCATCGATGTGCACAGAACGTACACAAGCCCATAGGCCTTGGGCCGGTCGACCGTGCGACCGACCGATCCAGAGAGTTACTTTCTAGATCTGGTCCCGGTCAACCGTGCGGTCGACCGACCAGAGAGGCTTGCTCTCTGGTTTTGGCCACAGTCGACCGAGCGGTCACCGATAGGCATTTGCCTTGGGGCGGTAGACTGACCGGTCGACCGACAGCCCCAACGGTCAGAAATCTGACCGTTGGCCGGTCAACCGGGTGGTCGACCGACAGGTCATTTTTGACCTGTTCTGAACCCCGACGGCTATATTTTCAGACCCCAATAAATATGGGTCTTTGAGGCCTGTTCTCAATAAGATTTTCAAGAGCAAATTTCTCATCTTTTCTAATATTTTCAACAAGTTTTCAAAAGAGTTTTTGTGCCAAAAATCTCTATCTTTATTTGTTTTCAAAGTTTTGAAAAAAAATCAGAGAAATACAAGTTTTGGGAATTCTATTTTGTTCTTAATTTTTCATATCTATTAAGAAGTTTTCCAAGTGATTTTTTGTGTTGTCTTTTCCAAACATTTTGATTTCTCACATACTTGAGCCACTTAATTCTAAATCTATCTTTAGGATTTTTATTTGTGAGAATATTGTTTGTGATCCTTTGAGATCACCAGAGTATTTGTGATCATTGGATCACTAAGTTGTATTTCTTTTCTTTACTTTGCCTTTGTGCCTTCCCTCTTGTGTATAGGTGATTGTATTTTTGAGAGAGAGGAATTATGTACTCCCGGTGTTGAGTTGTAATTCCTCGATGGAGGTTTATTGTGGAAGGTCCTTTATGGACATAGTAGAAATCCTTCTGTGTGAAGGCGGGGATGTAGAACAGTGGCTCGAACCTTGAAACATATCCTTGTTTTGCGTTTGATCTACTTTCTCTTAACTCTCTACTTTCTTTATATCTTGTATTATTTATATTGCTCATTCAGTTACATGTTTGATATAGTTTGTGTGCTCACACTTGTATTGAACCAAGAGAGCTATTAAAGCACCTCAACTCATAATTCAGAGGAATCATGAGGAGTAATTCCATAGCCCTTCATGGGAAACTCGGACTCACTCTTGGTTATATACTTAGTGTGTTAGCAATTAATTTTTAATTTTGCATCATTTTTCTTAGATTAGCACTACACCTATTCACCCCCTTTAAGGTGTACTTTTAATTGGTATCAGAGCTAGCGCTCATAATATTTGGTTTAACCACCTATGAGTGAGATTCTCATTTGGTAGTCTATACATTTGCTTTAAGATGAGTGCATATTTAAAAGCCCTAGGTTTGCATTTTTACCTTGCCACTACCAAGAAATTATATGTTGGTAATGACAAACATATAGAGGCTAATGCATAAGCTTTGATTGCACTTGGCAATCACTAAGCAAAAATATTTATCTATTTTTCTCATTGTGATTCCACTTTTACAGTGTGGAACACATTGACCTCTCCCAAGGAACAAGCTTCACATATTTTGGAGAGAGGCTATTGGGGATGAATCCGAGCAAGTGCTACATGGTCCAAGGGAATGACTCCCTTGAGGCATATTCGGATACTCATCTTGATGATTGTGCTAGCTCTTCGAATGATAATGATAGTATGGATGTTAATGCTTTGAATGAAGAGCTCTCTATATTTTATGAAAACTTGTTAGAAAATATAAACTTTAAAAAGAAGAGGTTTGAATTAAAATAAGAAAATAAAATCTTGTTTTCAAAACTTGATTTGGTTTTGCAAGAAAGGGTTGAGATTACAAATGAGAGGGATTCATTGAAAGTTCAACTTAACCTTGCTTTAAATGAGAATGAATTTTGAAAAACAAAAATGAGTTTAATGATGTTTTGAACAAAAATGAAGTTTTGTCTTCAAAACTTGAATTTGTTTTAAAAGAAAATGATTTCTTAAAAAATAAAATAGTTTTGATTTCTAAAGAATTGGAATCTACTTCTTTAAAATATATTTCTTTGAAAAATTATTTAGATTCTCATGTTTGCCATGCTACTATACCTTCATCTTGTTGTGTTTCTATTGCAGGCTCCACACCTTCTAATATTGAAAACATATATATGTGTTGAAGAAGAGTGTAGATTGTTTGGGCTCCACTTGAGGCAATGTATTATGGATCACAAAAGATTAGAATCTATGTTTCGCAAGAAACATACTCCACATATGCATGCACACTCTCCACGTTAACACATGCTTCTCATATTCACGCACATGACACCTTGTATGCTAGAGTGTATACTTATACACATTGTGGTTGCAAGGGCCACCTTGTAAAATTTTGTTATGATAGATTAAATGTTTCAAATTTTGTAAGTAAAAATATTTGGATTAGGAAAGATGCTAACCCCCATGAACCCATAAAAGTGTGGATACCAAAATCCATCCTATTTCATTTGATGTACGTATGGCTCTTACAAGACGTGAGAGTATTGGTGCATTGATGATGGATGCGTTTCGAGCTAAAAGATCATATTTATAGATGCATCACTTTCAAGGAAAGTTTGGTGGGACCACCATAGTTTGAAGATATAGAGATTAGTTCATTCGGTTCGATAACTATCTCTAACTCCTTGTTTATGTTTACATGCTTTCTAATTGTAGATTTTTAGCATGCTTTGATTTTCATGTTCATTATGGATAAATACAATATTTATTAGACTTGTGATATACATATATGAAAGATCACCTAGAGGGGGGTGAATAGGTGATGGCTAATCTAACGGTCACTTATGAACAAATAATGCGGAATTAAAACTAAGTTGACCAATTAAACTTCTTTTAATTCAACACTTATGTATAACACAAGAGTGTTGCCGAATTCCCCTTGCGAGGCTCTGGACAAGCTCCTCTAGATTCCCCTTGAATGGGTTGAGGTGCCGCGTTGGCTCTCTTGGTTGAATACTAGTGTTAACAACAATCCCAAGCAAGTATGTATATCAATTATGAGCACAAGGGAATATATCATGCATATATAAGATGAACACAATAAATTGAATGCAAGATATAAAATAGAGACAAAAAGAGAAAGAGAGCAAGAGTGAGCAATCGCAAACACAAAGGGTTTGTTTCGAGGTTCGAGCACACTTGCTCTACATCCCCGCCTTCGACACACGAAGGATTTCCACTATGCAAGATCCCACCGATCTCTCCTCGGTGCCGCAACACCTACAAGCCCTCGGACTCTCTAGTCCCTTACACACCACAAGCCCACCGGCTCGTCGAGGCCGCACCTCAAGCTACAAGTCCTCACTAGGACCCAACAACACCAAGTCCTCACTAGGACCCTCAATCAAACCGCGAACACAACCGTCCGCCTTCTCAAAGAACAAGAAATGATCTCTTGGTGATCTAAACACTTGATCACCAATTACAAACTCTCACTACAACTCTCCTATAGGATGAATAGCTCAATGGATGCTCAAGTGTAGTGTGAGAAATCAAGGAAAGAACTTTTGATGGAAAACTCAAGAAATCACAATAAATACTCTCTTGATAAAATCCCTTTTGATAGGAAATATTGGCACTCTATTTTGTGGAGAAAACTTCTGAAATCACTTGGAAAAACTGGCTCAAGAAGTCCTCAAAATCTTAGCTTCAAACAATGACAAACCCCCTTTTATAGAGGCAAGAAAAATCTGACCGTTGGGCTCTGTCAGAGCTACCGGTCGACCGTCCGGTCGACCGGCAACGGTCAAAAATGTGACCGTTGCAGCCTCCGGTCGACCGGCCCGGTCGACCGCGCAACTGGAGAAGAGAGTTAACTCTCTGTCGGTCGACCGGCCCCGTCGACCGATACCCGAGAGCAAAGCTCTCTGAAACGGTCGACCGGCCGGTCGACCGATCTCCAGTGCACACTAGCGTGCACGTCGTGCACGTCCGGTCGACCGACCCGGTCGACCGGCCTCTGTCAGTTCTGAAAAATCAGAACTGGCAGAACCAGAAAATAGGGATTGAGGATTGGTCTTTTGGCTTAATAAAATCCCAGAAATTCACAGTAAATCCAGAAAAATAGTTTCAATCAAATAAAAACTGTTTTTCTAAAAATATGTTTTTCTAAAACTTGTTTTTCCATAACTTCACAAAATACAAAAACAAGATATTTTGAACTTATAAAGCAAAGTGTGTATGGATATGATCCACCACACAATCAAGATAAAATATCTAGTTTTTGACATAAAGCACTAAACTTGTTTTGGTTAAAAGATATGTATATAAGAAATTACCAAAACCCAAAGTAGATATTTTGTCATAAGGAAAATCTCATCAAATACAAAAACAAGATATACTTTTAAAGCATAGTGTGTATGGATATGATCCACTACACAAATAAGATGAATATCTAGTTTTTGACATAAGGCTCTAAACATGGTTTTTGGATATAAGATATGTATACATGAATACCAAAAACCAAATTGTATTTTATCACAAATAAAAATCTTTTCTTAACTAGGAAAATCTTTTATGAAAATCATTCTATCAAGAGTTCTATCAAGAGTGTGTGTGATATAGACTTGAGCAATCCACCAACTATCTATCCTTTACATTTTTTCTAAAACAAAAACAAAATCTTATACCTAGACACAAGTCTTCATCTTCTTGAAGTCTTCTCATCTTCTTGACTTGGTCCAAGCTTGATCCAAAGCTCCTTGGATCACCCCGTGCTAGCTCCAAATCTTGACATTTAATCCTTTGTTGAGCTTTGCACCTACTAAGATCTTGATAAAGAATCTGTCACTAATTAAACAAGATCATTAGCAAATATAACTACATGAGTTGATCATCATCAAAACTAGAGTGATAGGCCTTTGGGCCAACAATCTCCCCCTTTTTGATGATGACAAAACTCATGAAGTTATATATGCATGGATTAAAGTAAAGCTTCAAAGAAGCTCCCCCTTAACTCATGCATAACAAGAAATAATAGATATGGCAATGAGGCACGCGAATATGTATGCAAGTATGGAGATAAAACATGCAACAAGCATAAATCAAAATCTTTTTCTCCTATTTGCAATACAAATATATATATGCATAAATACAAATCTTATACAACCTTAGGTAAGGAAGACAAATACTTCTCCCCCTTTAGTAAGGGAATCATGCATATATCACAAATACATCACAAATACTTCTCCCCCTTTTTGTCAATCATCAACAAAGGGTTCAAAGTAAAAGCAAATCAAAACAATTTTTTCTCCCCCTTTTTTTGTCAAAACAAAAGAATCAAGAAGGGGTAAATACAAATTAACCAATAAAGATTTATATGCGATATACATTCATGAAGAGGAAGACGTTAAGTTAGCTTCCCTACAATGTGCATTGCATGAAAGAGGGATGTGAAGCCCTAATTCACACAACACAACTATGTAATGCATAGAAGGAGATGTGAAGCTCCCCCTACACACGTATATCATATAAAGAAGAGATGTTAAGCTCCTCAATTTATAATATACTCAACATGAATCTATATGTAAGAGAGATGTTAAGCTCTCCTTGCATATAGGAAATACAAAACAAAACATTTTTAATTTTTCTTTATCAAAACAAAATTTTGAACTTTTCCCAATAAAACAAATTTTGAACCAATCATAATGTGTAATTTTGATACCAATAGAAAATAGCACTTGAAGATGTGTGATATCAAGTTATCATTGCAAAATCTTTTAATGTTTCAAACATATTGATATCAATTGTAATCATATAACAAATTTGAAGTTGAAGCATATTGATACCAAATGAAAGATCTAAAATAAAATCTTTTTATTTTTCATAAGCTTATGCATAGTTAATATAAGGTGTTAACTTAACTTAGCATAAACTTTTTGTGCTTTTAAGAATGTAAATCAATTGTAAAACAAGCACGAAAATCATATATATGTATGTGAATAGATAAGACCAATTTGAAAATTAGGGCATACATATATAGGAACCAAAATGTGAGTAATATACCATTGTAAAATTAACATTGTAAGTCATGTATATACTCATAACCAAAAATTGGTAGGTTTGAAAAATAGTTATGTTTAAGCACTACCAAATTTGAAGAATAAATAACTAGTTATAAATAATTTTTGAACTAGTTAAAGATCCTTCAAAAACATGAAATCATATGTTATTCATGAGTTATACTAAATACATACAAGTTTAAGCACTCATAGTCCATTAAGCTCAAAAATATCTTTTATCATAAGATGAGTGTTCAAAGGTTATGTAAATGGTATTTTCATGAAAATAGAAAGTGAAGCATGAATCTCATGAAAATCTTATTTTTCATCTTAAAACAAATCATATATTTTTCATAAAGTATTTTGTATTTAGCAATGCTTTATGAAATAGTCATTCAAGCTCAAAAAGATCATAAATCACATTTTGTTGTACAAATGTTTTAATCTTTAATATAAATCAAAAACATGAAAAATCATTTTTTTTTTATTATTTAAAATACTAATCTTCATGGTATATGTATGATTTATCCAATTCTAACAATATCCATACATATCCCAAATCTAAAAGAGTCCAATAATATTTGCATGAAGGCAAATGACTCAAGGGTATATATGTATATTTATTAGATTTGAATTAAACACACATATACATGAAGTAAAATCAAGGATAGGCATAACAAGTATAAATGACCGAATCATCAAAACTAGCCTATACGCATGCATATAGTGGACACAAATGAGCATGAAGTTCAAATATATATGAGTCAATTGTAGTTCACTATTTGTACATGTATAATACAAGTTTTGATAGAAACTACACTTAAACTAGTATATACCACATGAAACACCAAAAATATCTTAAAATATGAACATGCTATGAATATTATGAATGAACAAGCATGTACATAAATGAAATAGGAGTTTAGAAATTGTTACCAACTCCAAAGCTCCTAGCATGGTGGTTGATCCACCAAAGCTCCTTGATAGCGATGCAACCCAAAAGTATGTCCATCATGTCCAAGTGCATCCACTACCAAGGTACCATCCCTCTCACGTTTTGAGAGAGCCCTCACCTACATCACAAGCAAAAGGTGGGGGTTTTGGTACCCATATTTTCTTGGGTCCTATGGGGTTAGTCTTGTAAGGACCCAAGCATTTTTATTTTTATCAAAAATAAGAACATTTAACCTTTCATAACAAAATTTTCTTAGATGGCCTTTGCGGCCACAATGTGTACATGTGTACACCTTAGCATACTTATGAGTGGGAATGTGAGCATGATGTACATCATAAGCATAGTCATGATGATGATGTGCATGAGTATGAGGAACTTGTTTCTTTTGAAACAAGGATTCCAATCTAGTATGATTGAATGCACAAGAGTTCAAAGTTGAACTCAAATTCTCCATTTTATTTTTCAAATTCTTAATCTCATTAGTTGTGGCATGAAAAGCATGATGAGATAAAGAATCATTTTCTTTTTCTTTTGAGAAACAAAATCTTTTTCTTTTTCAATAAATTTCTTTTCAAAGATTTATTTTCTTGAAAAACTTCTTCCTTTTTTTTTCCACAAATCAATCTTATTTTCAAAATAGTGTTCCCTTCACATAAATCATTCAATTTAGTAATCAAGGAAACATTCTCATTTTTCAAATCTTTATTTTCCTTTTCTAAGCATGCAACCTTAGATTTAAAAGAATCATTTTCTTTAAGCATGCAATCAAAATCCTTTTTCAAATTATTATTTTCTAATTCTAAGCATGCAATGTTATCTCTAATGAGTCATGTTCTTCATGCATGCAAGCAATGTCCTTTTTCAAATTTTTAATTTCTTTCTTTTTCATGTCATATTTCTCAAGCAATAATTGGCAAAATGAATTGAGCTCATCATATGACATAATATCATCTTCCTCGGATTCGGAAGTTACCTCAAGGGGTTTATCCCCTTGACCATATAGCATACGTTGGAGATGTCGCTTCCAACGTCCGAATCGCTCCCCGTATAGTATAGATCCTTTTCGCCAAGGGAGATGAGGGTGTTCCATAGTACAAAAGCCGAATCAAGATTAGTCATCTTAGACAAATAATCATTATCTAAGCAAGATACTAAGCATGTAGGGCTTTTGCATTAGCCTCAATGTTCTTACCATTTAAGCAATATTCTTTATTAGTTGTGGCAAGATATACACTAAGGCCAAGTCCTTTGAGGAACAAAGACATCTTAACCTTCCAAATTTGGATGTTAAGAGTGTCAAAGGTGGGTGGTGACATGAAGTCCATGGTGTGTGTACAAATATTGTGATTAGCCTAAAGGAGGATCTTTAACTCTAGGTTGTTAGACCCAATATCAAGAGCACTTGGCTCTGATACCAATTGAAAGATCACCTAGAGGGGGGGTGAATAGGTGATGGCTAATCTAACGGTCACTTATGAACAAATAATGCGGAATTAAAACTAAGTTGACCAAATTAAACTTCTTTTAATTCAACACTTATGTATAACACAAGAGTGTTGCCGAATTCCCCTTGCGAGGCTCTGGACAAGCTCCTCTAGATTCCCCTTGAATGGGTTGAGGTGCCGCGTTGGCTCTCTTGGTTGAATACTAGTGTTAACAATAATCCCAAGCAAGTATGTATATCAATTATGAGCACAAGGGAATATATCATGCATATATAAGATGAACACAATAAATTGAATGCAAGATATAAAATAGAGACAAAAAGAGAAAGAGAGCAAGAGTGAGCAATCGCAAACACAAAGGGTTTGTTTCGAGGTTCGAGCACACTTGCTCTACATCCCCGCCTTCGACACACGAAGGATTTCCACTATGCAAGATCCTACCGGATCTCTCCTCGGTGCCGCAACACCTACAAGCCCTCGACTCTCTAGTCCTTACACACCCACAGCCCACCGGCTCGTCGAGGCCGCACCTCAAGCTACAAGTCCTCACTAGGACCCAACAACACCAAGTCCTCACTAGGACCCTCAATCAAACCGCGAACACAACCGTCCGCCTTCTCAAAGAACAAGAAATGATCTCTTGATGATCTAAACACTTGATCACCAATTACAAACTCTCACTACAACTCTCCTATAGGATGAATAGCTCAATGGATGCTCAAGTGTAGTGTGAGAAATCAAGGAAAGAACTTTTGATGGAAAACTCAAGAAATCACAATAAATACTCTCTTGATAAAATCCCTTTTGATAGGAAATATTGGCACTCTATTTTGTGGGAGAAAACTTCTGAAATCACTTGAAAAACTGCTCAAGAAGTCCTCAAAATCTTAGCTTCAAACAATGACAAAACCCCCTTTTATAGAGGCCAGAAAAAATCTGACCGTTGGGCTCTGTCAGAGCTACCGGTCGACCGGTCCGGTCGACCGGCAACGGTCAAAATGTGACCGTTGCAGCCTCCGTCCGGTCGACCGGCCCGGTCGACCGCGCAACTGGAGAAGAGAGTTAACTCTCTGTCGGTCGACCGGCCCGGTCGACCGATAATTCCCGAGAGCAAAGCTCTCTGAAACGGTCGACCGGCCCGGTCGACCGATCTCCAGTGCACACTGGCGTGCACGTCGTGCACGTCCAGTCGACCGACCCGGTCGACCGGCCTCTCTCAGTTCTGAAAAATCAGAACTGGCAGAACCAGAAAATAGGGATTGAGGATTGGTCTTTTGGCTTAATAAAATCCCAGAAATTCACAGTAAATCCAGAAAAATAGTTTCAATCAAAATAAAAACTGTTTTTCTAAAAATGTTTTTTTCTAAAACTTGTTTTTCCATAACTTCACAAAATACAAAAACAAGATATTTTGAACTTATAAAGCAAAGTGTGTATGGATATGATCCACCACACAATCAAGATAAAATATCTAGTTTTTGACATAAAGCACTAAACTTGTTTTGGTTAAAAGATATGTATATAAGAAATTACCAAAACCCAAAGTAGATATTTGTCATAAGGAAAATCTCATCAAATACAAAAACAAGATATACTTTTAAAGCATAGTGTGTATGAATATGATCCACTACACAAATAAGATGAATATCTAGTTTTTGACATAAGGCTCTAAACATGGTTTTGGATATAAGATATGTATACATGAATACCAAAACCAAATTGTATTTTATCACAAAAAAAATCTTTTCTTAACTAGGAAATCTTTTATGAAATCATTCTATCAAGAGTTCTATCAAGAGTGTGTGTGATATAGACTTGAGCAATCCACCAACTATCTATCCTTTACATTTTTTCTAAAACAAAAACAAAATCTTATACCTAGACACAAGTCTTCATCTTCTTGAAGTCTTCTCATCTTCTTGACTTGGTCCAAGCTTGATCCAAAGCTCCTTGGATCACCCCGTGCTAGCTCCAATCTTGACATTAATCCTTTGTTGAGCTTTGCACCTACTAAGATCTTGATAAAGAATCTGTCACTAATTAAACAAGATCATTAGCAAATATAACTACATGAGTTGATCATCATCAAAACTAGAGTGATAGGCCTTTGGGCCAACAATATATAGTATTTGAGATACACGCATACTTATATGGATCATATCTTTGTGTTTTCACTTTTAGCTATAGTGTATATCTTAGTGTTAATAGTACTTGCATTTACACTAATGATTTATATCATGTTTAGATATAATTTTTATTAAACTTGTGTTTATATTTGTACAAGTAGTGAGCTACATTTGATTATTGTGTTTGAGTTCTTTATTGCTTATGTGTACTTATTAGATGTATTTGTATAATCTAGTTTTGATGATTATCGCACTTACACTTGTATTCTCTATTTTGTACATGTTTTTGTGTTTAGCTTCATATATATGTAAATTTTATTTTAAAACTACATGATATACATGTTCTATCCTAAAATCACTTACTTTACATGCCATGTATCCTATTATGGACTCTTTTTATGTTTGAGATAAATATGTATGCTTTAATTTTGATAAACATACATAAGCCTTGAAGTTTGTTTTTGTTTTTATGAAAATTGAAATTTTATGATTTTCATATTTATGATAAAGGAATTTATTTATTTGATTGAGCTTCATTGCCTCATCTTCATGATTATATTTATTACATGATTTTTTTTTCACTCTATATTTTGTTTACTTACGATTTTGGATTCATGAGATTCTTTGTGCTTTATAGATTTTTGAGTGTCGATGTTCGTGTAATTTTCAAGTTTTCATGAGATAGATATATATTTGTTTTTATTCCTTACTTGAAGGATTTCGTACTAGTTTTTAAAATTATCTTAAAACTAGTTCCGTATTCTTCAATTGGTAGAGTTTTCAACCTAAGCTAAAATTATTTTCAAAATACTATTTTTGAAACGTCTACCCTATAAGGGCGATTGGTTGGGCGACCCTACCTTATATGCTCTTAATGAATATCTTTTAAACATGTGCTGATAGGGTAGATGATATGAGTTATACATGATTTTCATGGTATTTCATTTTTGTATACTCATACTTATTTTTTTTATAGATGTACGCATCATATCTCAATTGATATTATATTACTCTGATCATACATACATATATATGATTTTTGTGCTAAATTAAAAAAAATGTTATTACATATTCTTTATAGCACAAATTAATTTCATGCTAAGCTTGATTCATATTCTTAATGATATTGATATCCTTACAAGCTTATGCATTAATTTTATTGGTATTTCATAAATGGGGAGAAAAATTCATGATTTATCTTTCAATTGTATTTTTTTCAATTGGTATCTTACTCCCACTCTTTATGAAGAAAAATGTTTTGTTTTGAAAAATGCTAACATTTTCAATATTAGTATCAATAATTTTCAATTGGTGTTATTCTCAAATGGGTATCTATATTGCAAATAATTTTAGTATTTACCTAAAAAAATTTGGTTTAAAATCAATTGGTATCATTTCTTTTTATTGGTATCAATTGGTAAAAAGATTGTATCACTTTTAATTGGTAAAAAAATATTTTTCTTTCAATTGATATAAAAATATGTTCTTATTAGTATTGTTTATTTTTCTTCACTCCTTTGTTGACGAGTCACAAAAAGGGAGAGAAGGATTTAGGTTTGTATATGCATGTTTTATTAATTATTATGCATATCAACATGTGTTTTATGATTCTACATTGCATATTTTTTATTATTTGTTTATTGGTATTTGAGCTACATTGCATATCTATATGTTTTATAGCTATGCATGAGTTAAGAGGGGGCTTCTCTGAAGCTTATTTTTAATCCATACATATATAACCTCATAAATTTTGTCATCATTAAAAGGGGGAGATTGTTGGCCAAATGCCCTTCACTTTAGTTTTGATGATGACTAACTTATGAAGTTAAGTCACTAATGATCTTGTATTTATATAATTTCAGTTATTGATCAAGATTTTAGTAGGTGTTTAGTTTCAACAAAGGATTCAAACTCAAGTTTTGGAGCTAACACGTGTAGATTCAAAAGCTCGCGTTTCAAGATCGCATCTAGTACTCGAGAGGAGTCAGCTTTTTGGATCGTGTTTGGATTGAGTCGTCTTGAAGATGAAGATCGACGAGAAGACTTCAGTTTAGGTTTGTTTAGTTTTATTTAGATCTTATGTAAGGATAGTTTAATTTTGATATGCTCAAGTACACACACAAGTTCAATAGTTTTAGTTTCAATTTAGCCGTTTTTTAAGTTTCAAATATTCATATTTCGGTTTCCTGAATAGATAAAATCAAAACAAGTGTACATGGTTTAAATGTGTATTGGATTTCATCCATATACATTATTATTTTATATTGTCTGAAAACTTATTTTGATATATCAATTTCATAAGTTTAAAGTTTTGCTTTTATCAAAACTTAGTTTGAAATTTATTGTCAAAAATATAGATATATCATTTTTATGTGTTTTGGATTCTATCTATACATACTATACTTCAAAGTGTTTCAATATCTTGTTTTTGTATCTATACAAGTTTGAAGAAAAATCGGTTTTCCATTTCAAAGTTTGGTTTTTAGAAAATATGATTTTTGATTTAAAGATTAATTTTCATGCCTCAAGAATACTTCAATAGTTTGTAATATGACTTGATCTTTGATCAAACATATTTGTACTTTAAATATTTACATGAACTTATTTTTGTGGAATTTATCGAGTTTTATGGGATTTTATAGGTGTTTTAAAATCTAATTTCTCTTTCCTATAAACCTTGTTTTTGGGCTGCCTACGGTCACCGACCGGTCGACTGAACTAGGGCTCGGACGACCGAGCGATCAACCAATGTGCACAGAACGTGCACAAGCCATAGGCCTTGGGTCGGTTGACCGTGCGATCGACTGATCCAGAGTTTGCTCTCTGGATCTCGCCCCGGTTGACAGTGCGGTCGATCGACCAAAGAGGCTTGCTCTCTGGTTTTGGCCACGGTCGACCGAGCCATCGACCAATAGGCATTTGCCTTGGGGCGGTCGACCGGTCGACCGACCAATAGCCCCAACAGTCAGAAATCTGACCGTTGGCCGGTCGACCGGGCGGTCGACTGATAGGTCATTTTGACCTGTTCTGGATCCCAACGGTTATATTTTCATACCCCTATAAATATGGGTCTTTGAGGCTTGTTTTCAATAAGATTTTCAAGAACAAAATTTCTCATCTTCTCTAGTGTTTTTCAGCAAGTTTTCAAAAGAGTTTTTGTGCTAAAAATCTCTATCTTTATTTGTTTTCAAGGTTTTGAAAAAATCAAAGAAATACAAGTTTTGGGAATTCTATTTTGTTCTTAATTTTTATCTATCAAGAAGTTCCCCAAGTGATTTATTTATTGTTTCTTTTCCAAACACTTTGATTTCTCACATACTTGAGCCACTCAATTCTAAATCTATATTTAGAATCTTTATTTTGTGAGAAAATTATTTGTGATCCTTTGAGATCACCAAGAGTGTTTATGATCATTAGATTACTAAGTTGTATTTATTTTCTTTACTTTGGCTTTGTGCCTTCCCTTTTGTGTAGAGGTGATTGTGTTTTTGAGAGAGAGGAGTTGTGTACTCTCGGTGTTGAGTTGTAATTCCTTGGTGAGGTCTCTTTGTGGAAGGTCCTGTGTGGACATAGTGAAAATTCTTTTGTGTGACGGCGGGGACGTAGAGCAGTGGCTCGGACCTCGAAACATATCCATGTATTTGTGTTTGATCTACTTTCTCTCAACTCTCTACTCTCTGTATATCTTGCATTGCTTATATTGC